>JPSZ01000030.1:0-60567 GCA_002161795.1 Curvularia sp. IFB-Z10 | reverse complement strand
AACATTTTGCATTGTAATTGTTCTATGGAGTACAGACCCTGCCTGACAAGCAGTGGTGCCGAATAACGACAGCGCGGACGAAAGACTAAAAGCAAGATGCGACGTATAATTGAAAAAGGGCAAAAGAAGAAAGGTAATAGAATAGGCAGAATGCATAAACCACATCGTGTGAGAAACGCACGCAATCGCTCTGCGGGTACAAAGGTAGCTGTAGATTTAGCAAGAGACGCAATAGTACTGGGTCGCTGTCAGAGAGAGGATGAAGGCAGAGGCATATCAAGAAGGAAAACAGTAGCGTAAGCTTATCGAGTGCAAGCTACTGTCCAGCTGTTGCAGACTCTTATGCCCCCTGACTGCGTGCCTGTAAAACGAGCTGTTGGAGTTGTGCCATGGTGGCATTCACTGCGGCATTCACTGCGTCATTCACTGTAGCATCTAGATTTGCTCTAGTGATAAACTCATTGCCCGGTGCAGCGCTCATCTGGTGTCGTTCGTTAGGTATAATGGCACGCGGAGTGTCGACGGTACTCGTACGCAGTGCGGGCTGCACTGATAGGGCCCTGTGTACCCGTGTTGGCTCTTGAGGGCGCACCCTGGTTGGCTCAAAAGGTTGTTGAGACATGTCCGAGTCCATATTCATGTCTTCGTCGTCTGACGGGTATTGTCGACCGCGTCTGTTGCGGAGATACTCACTGCCCGCTGCCCCTCTTGCTCCATAAGCACGGGGATAGTCTTGTAAATCGAAGTCGTCGAACTCATCTTGGTAGCCTAGCCTTCTCGGCAGACCTCTTTGAAAATGTGAACTCCTATCGCCACCTTGCCTACTTGAATAGCCTTCACCAAGCATGAAACCTCTAGGGCCCCATACTAGACTCTGTTTCCTTCTGGGAGGATCCGGACTCTCGCCCACCTTTTCGAGGAAGTCATCGATCATTCGATTTGCGTTTGCTTGTGATGTCATTTTCTCCAATGTTGACCGATTGAACAAACAATCCTTTCCTCCTATGTTGGCCCTTACTACTGTATAAGGACGAATCTTGTCTGTACCAACGCCATCGCGTGCGACGCCCAATATCATTCCGATTCCAATACCATCTCGTTTGGTATACCTTTTATCGCAGTTCGTAATGTTGTTCTTCTGCTCTTCAGGAAGGGCCAGATATTCGTTTACAGCTGGAAGTCCTACCCGAAACTTGTCAACGATCGCAATCGGATTGCGTTCCCCCTTTCTTTCGATCACAAATTTCATATTCCCTGGTAGATATATCTCTGTAAATAGGCCGGTCGTTACATCGGTACCGACACTTGTGTATGGTCTGTAACCTAGGATCGTTTCACCTTTTATCGTCTGGCCAGGGGACCAATTGTATACGAAGTCCATTGCATCAGATGATGAATGATCGGGGGAGCTGCCTGCAGCTGTTGATGGATTGCCGGTCTGTCTGTTTCCAGCGCTCGACTGCTGAGACGACGTGGGCGGATTGCCGGTCTGTCTGTTTCCATTGCTCGACTGCTGAGATCCCGCAGATGTAGCAGTCGTGTTTGACACATTGGCCCAGCTGACAGGAAGGTCCAGGGATTCTAGGTACTCTCTAAACTCCTCTTGCAGGCGTTCGAGCTCATGTGTCGCGTCCTCCTTCGCCTTTGCGTCCTGGCTACGTTCATGTAGAATTTCCAGCTGCTTGCGTCGCCTCACACCCTGATTTTTGATCGATGTCATTGGAAGGGTGTGATCGAGAGTCCCAATTCGCGGAACATTCCGTCTGGCGCGGTCTTTGTTTTCCTCTACATTCAGCTTCTTCATCTGCTTGCTTAACTGTGTGAGTACTTCGTACGCCTCTCTGTCTTCGGAGTCAAGTAGTTTCTTAACCCAAGGTTCCATATCCTCGAGTAGCTTTTTCTTTGCTTGGCTCATTGGCTCAGGCTCGTCATCGCCATCGCCATCACTATCGTTTGCATCCTCAACGTACGCATTTCGGGCGAACTCTTCCCCAAGATCGTTCTGACGAAGTTCGCCCCTAGATTTGCGAACAGCTCTGTCGCCGTCATATTTCCGGCGCTGGTCCGGATCTGAAAGAACATCTTTCGCCTTCAAGACTCCTAGCGGTCTGTGTCAGCATCCCTCACTGTTCTCAGAAACAGCACTTACTTTGGAAGGCCTTTGTCGCGTTTTCGTCGTTATTCTGATCACTATGAGTCAGGAGTGATTTTTTGCGAAAGGCTGATATGATCTCGTTCTGAAGCGCCTTCTCTTCAACCTCGAGGAGCTCATAGTAGGCCCACTCGGGCCATTTCAGATTCCGTACGACTTCCTTTTTCTTCTTGTCTGGAGTGTAGTCTTCTATGGGCTCGTCGTTGCCAGTCTCACCACTGTTAACAGGCCGCGACTCTTCCCCATCCCTAGACGTCTCTTGACCTGAAGTGGGAGCGATGCCGGCTGTAGTGGCGTCTGCGCTAGGAGCCGGCAGTGCATTTGAAGTTACAGCGGATGCGGCGCCGGCCGTAGTGGCGTCTGTGCTAGGGGCCGGCAGCGCGTGTAAAGGTTGTGCGGTAGACATAGCTTTGATCTGTAGTAGGACACTGTCAGTAGGCTATTGCGTTTAAGTAGTTTGTTCAAGAAGCCCGTTTCGGCGGTTGGAGCCGGAAACAATCAGGTGAATGTCAGAAGCCAGAATCAGATCCTGCGTTAAGCAAAGAGGTAGATATGGGCCATCGATCTTGACTACATTTACTTCTGATTCAGCGTTGCAGATCCTTCGTTCTGCGCCATATTCCTTCACTTGTTTCGTTTCCCAACATGCGAACTCGTTATCTAATTGCGCACCTCTTCTTGGCTATCCACAACCAAAACACCTTAGCGAATTATGTAAACACTACAGCTTCATTACAATCCCTCACAGGGGCTTCGATCAGTGACGCTTTTGTCAATACGACGCGGGTCAACGGCTCTATGGGCTGGCGCTCCTTCAATGTGACCCAGCCGACAATACCCAGTGCATCGGTGATTGCTCAGGATGGCCAATCTGTGCTTTCCACATCTAGATTTGCAAAGGTTGAGTTGCATATCGGAGATCTCTATGGCTCTGGTGTGATCGAGTTGATTAGCTATCCAGCAGTGCTTACGATGGGTGACCACGCACCAGGAACCGCCACAACTCAATGTAATCCAACAACACAGACCATGTCAAAATCCTTTTCTGCGGGTAATCAAAACAATAACAATAGTTCCCACAACGTCACAAATCTGGCTGCGCTTCCTACGCCCACAAGTCTCTTCAATAATACCAACTTCAACATCTCCCGTCTGTCAACATTTGCAGCTCCTGCATTACAGAGCGTATCTGGTGAGCCGGAATGGAAACCGCATGCTAGTTCGTATCGCTCTGCAGTAGCTGCTGCAGCGTCTATCTGCTTCATAGTCTTCTTGTAGGTAACACTGACGTACAGTACGAGCGTTAAGGGTATAAGCACGGTGTGCGACTTCGGGTTTGGGAATCATGACAGCACAATAACAATCTCTGACTTGTCTATCTTTCATGTCTTCTGTGCTTCTGTCTATCTTGCCGAGTGCACCGCATCCCGTCAGGTAGCCCTCTATGTGCTGATTACTGACGACGTAAAGACCCAGCCTGACCATCCCATAATTCTGACGAAACTGGCTAGCGCAAGTTGTAGAGTCTTTGCGCTCGCGACAGATTGCGGCCTCTCTTTAGGGATACTAACAGCCTTCTCTGTATGACGGAAAACACGATGGGCCGGAACCCGCCAATAAGAGCGCAGAGTCAGCAAACATCATGGCGCGGCAATGTGTTTCATTGGCTGGTTCCGGCCCACTGGGTTTTTCGCTACACGAGGAGGGAGGTTAAGTTAATCTCTCTATATACTCATTTCGTTAACCGATCTCCCGAATATCAGCCCTGCACACCCTAAAATTAGTACCAAATAACGCGTTAACGTGGCCTATACTTCCTCCAGCTTACTGTACTGTTACATGGGGCTCTGCTATACTTCTCTAAGTCTCGATCCGGGTTAGGGCGAGATGATGAAAGTCAGCAGTTGTCCGTGAGATTGCCGAAGTGATTCTGGTGGAAAAGAGTTATGGATGATTAACCGATAGTAAAGACAATCAATTCTAAAATAGAATAACAAAGTATCAATCTTGTTAAGTAACAACTTGTAAGCAAGTACAATTTGAGTTGACCACAACGAGAGTAAATAATGATATCCATCCACTCCATCCCTTCATGCTCGTGCTTGGCGGGATGTTTATGATGGCTTGCCATCCCAAGTGGTTCTGCCATCCCATCCTTGGCGGGATGTCTGGCCTTGGCGGGATGCCACATCACGTGAGCTCTGCCCCGCGGAGGTCATCACGTTTCGTGGTGATCCCGAGTGCCTCTCTAACCACTCGGGGTCATCATCAAGGAAAGGAATCCTTCCGTGTGGTACTTGTAACATGTACGTAAACATAGGCTTTGTGGCGTGTGCAAAAGGTCTGCAAAGTTGGCGTTTTCTGTCCGTTCGCAGCGACCTCTGTCAACGCACAGACTTCTTTGTTATCGATAAGTTCCGTGGCCGTGGCTAAAGGACTTGCTTCTCTCCCTTGAACAAAGCAGCCTTGGCCAATATCCTTACATTAGAGACTAATGAAACAACACGACGCTAGCATGCATTTATGATTGACGGAAGACCGCGCGTGGCGATAGTCCAAGGTTACGTTACACTAGTAACATCCCTCCCTGTCAACTGGAAATCCCGCCGGGCAGGAATATATCCACTGTTAACTGCTCAGTTCGTCAACCATAGAGCGTTGTTCTTTCAGTTGAATATATCTCTTTCCTTGAAATAGTTTCTCGGAAATCGTACAATGCGATACAAAAAAATACATATATGCTTCTCGCTGTGGATCATTTTTGGCGGGACGTGTTCTTATCGTGGCAGTCTCAACCCCCTACAAAAACATGACTAAGGCTTGATTTCTACAATTCGGAGGCTCGAAGATGTTGCTCAAGATGTACGCAGATGGACCCAAGATCTAGGGCTGGTACTAACGAGTGAGAGTGATGACCGGATTTATCCATGTTGGTGTGCGATAATCGCATTTACGCAAGCTAACTACGAAGAATGCTTATGTGAGTCGTATAAAACTGTTTCACGCTATCCGGAAGCGTTATTCGCCTCGGTTGGAAGTACCGACCAGGGTGGCGACATTGCATAACCTTGCGCTCCACAGCAGCTACAAGGGTGGTATGGCTTTCTTGCTTTTGGTCAAGGTTTTCAGCACTGAATAAGACATCTTGGTTTGTATCTTGGGTCACAAAAGCCTTACGATGCTACTGAGTCAAAGGCGTACTGTTTTGCTGTTCAATAAGCTACTTAGTGTGTTCGGCGTTGTGGCGACCACACAGCTGTAACATATTGCAGAGGAATAGTCACAATGGCTCGTAAGATACTGGAGTATACATTCTATCATTGCTACATTTAAGCCTCAAGCGTGCGCAGAGTAATGGTTGCTCGAGGTCGAAGTACCTCGCTTATTTTCCCGTGCAGGGGTTTTTCCTGGGGTGAGGGATGGACATTACCATCACCGCTAACTAGTTTATCGAGGGTAGTACCGCAGCGTGTTGGGATAAGCACAGCTCGCTGCTCAAAGCATACAGCCGCTAGCGAATGCAGCTTCACCCCTGTACGTAGCTGCACCACCGTGTTCGCTAGCCTACGGGCAGGGATTCACCACCCCACACACTACATCTAGCAACGCGCCTCGCTTATGTAGATCTCGCTTACTGACCAAGTAGACAGCTTTAGCCGTCACTTCGGCAGCTGCTTGTTACCGTACAAGACTGCACTACTAATCACCTATCTTAGTACAGGATTATGTAGATATATACCGCTAGAAGCATATATCTATAGTTTTTATACAGTCACAGTAATGCGAGAGTGGAGGAGAGTATACATAGTAATACAAGTGTGCTTATAATAATTCGAGGAACAACACTCTGCCAGAGCTGTATCCAAACGCAATCCGACGGCGGCAAACAGTAGTGCAGCTAGGGAGATAGTTAGCAGGTATCCAAACCATCTCGTCTGCATCTACCGTTAGCCACCTCTCTGCAACAAAGATGCGCTATGCAGGCGGTTGAGGAACAAGGGTAGATGTAGACTGCGCTGGTAGCGAAAGCAACAACGTTCCTCGATTAGCTTCCAGACAGGATCCATCGTTCGAGAAGGCCACACTCTCGACCCAGCCACTATTCTCGAGCGTGAGCAGCGGCTGGCCCGTCTTCGCATCCCACACCCGCACCGTCTCATCGTGTGAAGCGGATGCCAGTCGATCTCCTGCCGCCGAGAAGGCTACGCTCGTGACACTGCTCGTATGGCCCTGGAGCGTGTGCAGTAACTGGCCCGTCTTCGCATCCCACACCCCCACCGTCTGATCGTGTGAAGCCGATGCTAGTCGATCTCCTGCTGCCGAGAAGGCTACACTGCTCACACTGCCGGTATGGCCCTCGAGCGTCTGCAGCAGAGGTCCCCAGTCTTCGTCCAGCCCACGCTTCATCTGCACTCCTACAGGCATCTCCCCCTTAAACTGATGTCGCACAATGCTTCGTTCGGGTGCAAACACTAACGCACCGTAGTACACCTGCAGCGGCGCTTCTTGGATCCCGGATCCGCTCCACATTGCAAACCGCAGCGCATCGTGCACGACGTTTGACACTGTTGTATGTCCTGCTCCCTTGTGTTACAGTTAGCAAAAGCACACCTGTCGTGCGAGTCTACAACTCACATTAAGCGTCGCTTCTAGCTTCTGTAGCACCAGGATGGCTTCTGGCATCTTCTGCAGCAGGCTCATCGCCTCGAGCCAGTGCAGCAAGTGCTCCTGGAAAAAGCGGCCCACTTTGCGCCCGTTTATCAGCATGTTGCTGCAAGCATGTCCGCCTGCCTGCAGATGCTCCACCCAGTACTCGCATGCATATGCTATCTGCGGCAGACAGCTATCCGGAACGCGACTTTTCGCCTCCTGTATGCGCACCCCAGACTTCTGTAAGCTGCACATGTCTCTCCGCAGCGTGCTGTCTATCGCGTCTAGCAGGCGATTAGTCATTCGTCTCTGCGCTTCAGCCAGTGGGCCATCAAACACCTGCCTGCCGTTACCTAGCGTGAAGAAGTCTTTGGCAGACAGGTGGATGAAGGATACGACACCTTCACGTACGGTTAGGAATGAGCCACAGCGGCCAACAAGGTCGGCGACTGCTTGCACCCCGCTAAACTGATTTCCAGGAAGGCCTGCAGCTACGGCGAGCTCTTTGAGCTGTAGCGGCCGAAAGGCAAGCGTGATTGACTGAAGAATGTCTCTGCAGTACCCTGCAGTCCTTGCATCCTGCGCAACAATCTGCGCCATCATCCGCTCGTACAGCGGGTCGAGACCTGGCGGCAGTACCTGCAGCACCTCTCGCGTGCGGTAGAGTGGCACGCTCCCTAGTTCTTTGCACACCAGTGATACCCACAGAAACGTGCCTTCTGCCTTGTCGCGGAGCTGCTGCTGCACCTCTGCTTGTAGTCGTCGGTCATACTTCTGCACAGTTGCCAGCCGCTCCACCTTGTAGTCAACAAAGGCTGCCACCGCTCTCGACACATGGCTCGCTTTAACCTCGAGGCTCACCTTGACACCCAGCGCGTCGGGCTGCAAATACCGCTCGATCTCTGGTATGTTGCGGCTCGTCACCAGCCACTTGACCTTCGACCGCCGCCCAAAGCTCGCGTCGGTGATGATGTGCAGCAGCTCCGACAGCCCAGACGTGCACTCGTCGAGCGCGTCAACAAGCAAATACGTCGGCGGCAGAGAGGTGTCATTAAGCATGTCCGACAGCACCTCCCTTAGCGCATAGATAGCGTTAGGCCCTTCGAACAGCTGCTTGCTCACAGTCCTGTATCGCTTCTGCACGTGCCGCATCGCGTCTTGTCTTTGCGCGACGAGCAGGTAGATAAGCCCGCGGAGGACCGACACCGCATCGTTGAGCTCTGGCCGAGTGCTCTGGCAGAAGAAGTAGGTCAACAGCTGCGGCCTCGACGCACTCTTGGGGTCCTGCTTAGAACTGAGCTTCATCTTGGCGAACATCTTCGACATTGTCCTTGGCGGCGGGTTGACATTGTCTCCCCGAGACAGCTCAGCGATGACACCCATCGTCATCATCGTCTTGCCCTTGCCCGGGTCGCCCCGGATCCACAGCAGCCGCGACGCGTCCTGCGTCCTCCATTGCTGGAAGTTTCTATCGTCCAGTATCCAGGCATAGCAGTCTCGGAGCAGCGTGTCCTTGTCGCCCTCGATGCGCGCCCGATCTTCGCGCGGGTCCGTCACTCGCAGGTCGCGCAGGCATCGTTGCTGTTCAGTATCGCCTGCTCTGTCGGGAAAGTGTAAATCCCCGTGGACGCTGCCAAGGATGGCAATCGCGTTGCCGTCAATGGTGTTGCCGTTGTACGTCGTGGTATGTCCCTGTGGAGACGGCATCCGTGCGGTTTGCCCCTCCTTTATTAGCGCGACTCAGCGACTGCTCTGTGTGGCCGATAGGAGCAAGCGGGTGTCCCACCGAGAACGCAAGACTTCGATATCTACAAGTAAACTCTGTGAATCTGAGCTGAATATTAACAGCCTGGCGAAGAGCATGGCAAGCGCTGAAGCTCGGGTGGATGCGCTCATGCTGCCAAGTCTGCAGCTGAGCAGTAGGCACTAAGTTGCCCCACCACAAAGTGCGCGCGACCACAAAGTGCGCGCGCGCGTTGCAACCACCTCAACCTCAAGGCGTCGTATCTCCACCACTATGGCTAATATTGAGGCTGCGCTTGCAGCTATTAATGCTCTAGGACCTGGCGCGTCATATCTACAATATGGATGAGAAGGGCTTCATGCTAGGTATCGTCAGTCGATCGAGGAGGATCTTCAGTAAGGCCTCATATCAAGGTATAAGAGGGAGGAGTACTATACAGGATGGCTCCCGCGAGTGGATAACGCTGCTGGCCTGTATCTGCGCTGACAGATCTTACCTCGAGCCTGCCCTCATCTATTAATCAGCCTCAGGATCGATACAGGACACCTGGCTGCAGGCCCTTGATCCAGATACACATCAGATCCGAGTGTCCTCATCACCTTCTGGCTGGACGAACAATGAGATAGGCCTCGCGTGGCTGCAGCAGGTGTTTGATCGCAGTACAAAGGCAAAGGCACGCTCCTCCTATCGATTACTTATCCTCGACGGCCATGGATCTCACCTCACAATGGATTTTATTGATTATTGTGATCAGAATAAGATCCTCCTCGCAGTCTATCCTCCTCACTCAACTCACACGCTACAGCCTCTCGACGTTAGCATGTTCAAGCCTCTCTCAACAGCGTACTCAAACGAGGTTTCTGCCTTCATGGATAGGAGTCAAGGCCTCACCTCAATGAGTAAGAGGGACTTCTTCCCCCTCTTCTACCAAGCCTGGCAGGCCTCCTTCAAGGAAACGACGATCCTGAACGCCTTCAAGGCTACAGGGATCTCGCCTCTTAATCCAGAAGTTATCCTTCAGCGCTTTACTGAACCTGATCCTGCCACGGACAGTGACTCCTCAGCTCTTAGTGCCTCTGATTGGAGGAAGATACAGCGTCTGATGCGTCAGGTAGTCGCTGAACAGGGCGATAGGCAGGTCAAAAGGCTCAGCCAGGTCCTTCACTCAAGTTCAGTTCAAAATAGTCTCCTCAAGGATGAAGTAAGGAAGCTGAGGGAGGCTCTAGTCAATGAGAGAACACGCAGGAAACGAGGCAAGCCTCTACCCCTGCAGGAGGCTGAGGAGTATCATGGTGGAGCTGTATTCTGGTCTCCAAGGAAGGTGAAGGAGGCGCGCGATCGCCTACGACTCCAGGAGGAGGAGCAGGAGGAGCTACAGCTCCAAAAAGCTGATACGAGGAGGCAACGCGAGGAAACAAAGCAGGCGAAGGCAAGGGAGAAGGAGCAGAGGCGTCAGGCGAGGCTTGCAGTGAGCCTAATGAGGCAGAAGGAGAGGGAGGAGAAGGCTATTGAAAAGGCCTCGAGAATCGCGGCTCGCAAGGCAGCAAAACGACTTCAAAAAGCTATTAAAACTTCCCAAAGGGGTAAGAAGAGCAGACTCAAGGCTCCTGCAAAGGCTACTCGAAAAAAGAAGCCTATCGTGAGGCCTCAAGGTGATGAGGAGCCTCAGGGAGGTGCTGCAGACTCACCACCTCCAACCTCGCGTCGCGGCCGCGCGATTAGAACTCCGTCTCGATTTCTATAGCTATATATATATATTAAGGCCTATTGATCTCACCACCAAAATATATCGCGATAATATCCTTTTGGTGTGGCTCTACAGCCTTATTTTTGAAGTGGTTTTGGTGAGGCCGCGCGCGCACTTTGTGGTCGCGCGCACTTTGTGGTGGGGCAACTTACTGGTAAACTGCGCCATGCTGCCTTCAGCCCCAGCTACATATACACGACAGAACAGAACAACACGCTCTACGACTTCCACGTAGAAAACTAGGACGATTCTTCCGATATGTCAGGATTGGTGTGTTCAAGTGCTTAACTTTGCCATCTGCCAAAAGCTAATAGGACATGCTAGGAGGTGATTGGCGGCACAGCTGCTGTCTCTCAGCTGCTCGGTCAGGCGATTGCCATCATTCAAAAGATACAAGATGCGAGGGCAAAAGTCCACGGCGCGTCAGAGCGCCTTGACGGCTACCAAGGCCAGCTGAACAGCTTACTTAGTACACTGCGACTTGTCCAAGACGAACGTGAGCTACAAACATCGTCAATTAAGAAGCAGATTCAGGCAATCATCAATATGGGAAAGGAGCTGCAACGCCAGCTTGATGCATTTGCTGCTCGAATGACGAAAAGCAAGACCAAACAGTACACGCATGCACTCATCAGCGGTGATAGAGACGAGAGGGCGCTTGAGAACGCCATGACTCAACTGGACCGGGCGAAAGCAGACCTTACCGCAATGATTGTCACAACGCACGTCGGGCTGAGCGGGTCTATGCGCACCGGCTTCACGGCTGCTCTGACAGTAGTCCAGCGGGTGGACCAAAATGTGCAAAGAGTCCTTGGTGAAAGGCTTTCCATGGCTGCTTACCTCGAAGAACGCCGCCTGGACGAAGAGGAAGGTATTTTGCAGCGGCACGATCATGCTGGCTTGTGCTGACTGAGATAGACAACAACACGGTACCTCTTACAGCTGAGGACTTCAAGGCGCTGGATCTCGTCGACAAAGTATCGTGGGTCAACAACGAAGCCTTTGACGATGCGGATATGTTCAACACAGATCTCGTTGAGCGGCAGATCCACACACCTACGGAAAGGCTATACCAGGGCACCAAGGCGCATGGGACAAGTACGGTGGTTCAGGGACATGCGGATGCGGCAGCAGTAGCCGCAATCCTGAAAGCAAAACGGCGATGATAGAGTCGGTGGGGTTAGCATTCGACTACGTACGCCAGTTGCTAGCGGTTGTTGCGACAGACGTCTTGAATCGACATAGTGATCCAATATCTCCTCTTTCCGTCTATCCACCAATGTCTTGTTATTGTGCTGTCACTGCCCTGACGCGCGTTTGGCAAGTGTTCGCATCGATCGTCTGCGCGTGTTTGGTGATTGAGGAGGGAGTGACTGCACAGCATCAGCGTCGACATGATGGAGACTTGATGAGCGAACCACAGACAGCTTGTTACCACTGCTATAGTTGCTGCCTACTGTACGTCCAGCCCTATATGCCAGCGTCCACTTTGTCCTCTAGGTCGATCGCATCACCCGCGCGCAGCCATCGCCCGTCCACGTCTGCCCACAGTATTCGTTCAGACCGTGAATCGTGACGGTTGTAGGATCGACTGCATCAGTCGAGTAGAGAAGCGGTACGAGTACGAGGCGGAGCGTGTTCGATAGTCGGGTCGATGCTTTTCTGCAATTCCCGCAAGCTTGGCAGAACAGCACCAGCTGCTTGTGCTCGCGGCGAAGTATAGGGGGTTTCGAAGGCGTCTGTATGAGGGTGGGAGCTTGCATAGGAGAGGGCCTCTCCGCAGAATGTATCCGCTCATCGTCTCTCCTCGATCGGAACTGGAAGAACGGTCATTGCATCGTGCTAGGCACAGTCAGAGACTAGAATGGGTGACGTGGTGTATGCGACGTCCAGCACCATTGCGCATGAAGACTGCCGCAAGGCTGACACGGACGGCGGCTGTCGCATCCTGGCAGCAGAGGCGACGGGGACTGCGTGGACCTGTTGTCGCTGGCTGTCGGCCGTTCAGCTCGCACACTCCGTCCAAGCAGCGCTTACCCGATCTGCCGCCACGGACCATCTGCCTTCCCGTTGGGGAACTCACGACACGTCACAACAGTGCGTGCCAGTGGTCGGCCTCGTGCAGTGCGACAGCCCTCCGACGATGCCTGTTCGACGCACTGCCAGATCCCGGCGTGGGTCTCATGTAGTCTCCTCAGGGTCGCAGCAGCCCTACGGCCGATCGCCGGACCTGCCCACTCAGGCCGCCACCGCAAGCCCGCGTCCGTCGATGGACCCAGTTTCGTTCCCGCCCGACCGATCCCCGTTTTTAGGCGCGTCTACGGCGTCCCAGATCCCTGATGCCCAAGCGGCGGGAGACCCGTCGTCCTCTCGGAGCGAGCCGTTGGTGCTCCACTCACCGCTCCCGGCTGCAGTGTACGAAGAAGCGATCGCGGACGATCAAGGCAGGGGCGCTTGTAGCGTGGGACATGTAAGGCCGCTTTCAGGCAAGCTCGAGCTGCTAAATCTGGATGAGTGGAACGAGAACGAGACATACGATGAGGAGCCGCCGACCTGCCTCCACTACTCGATCGAGTGGAAGGTCACGCTGAACAACAAGCTCCTCTCCAGAGATACAGAGCCAGAGCTCGTGCTAGCGCCCAGGTTCTACTGGTCGCTGTTCCTGCGTGAGAAGCTAGAGAAGCTGTTGCAGAAGAAGCTGCCGCCGAGTAAGCGTGTTGCCTGCGAAGACACTAACGTTGTCGTGTCCGTGACCGAGAGCTCAAAACGTGACTTGACAAAGCGCTTCGACGAACTAGATGTCGACTGGTTCTTGGTGGAGAGACAGCTCTCCCAGTGGAGCGAGTCGTTTCGTGCAGGTAAGAAGCTGAGAGTGGACGTGTCGTTCAACTATGTAGAGATAGGGCAGCCCGCGCCGACAACATCAGCGAGAGGCGGGAAGCGAGGATATCCCTCCGCCACACAGCAGATGCTTGCTGAAAGAGACTCGCAGGTCGATGCTGAAGAAGGAACGTCTAGTCTGCCGTCTGTCTGGCAGGACGTATACAACCTGATGCGGTGTCCAGGCCCGCCTTGCAGTCTTGGGCCTCACTGCTGGCGGGACCCGCACGGAAAGAGGCACTACAAACTAAGGACGCATCAGCTGAAGGCCTTGATAAGACATGTGGCGCAGGGGGGCCAGCTGCGGTCGCATGACGATGTGCCGGAGGATATACGTCAGCAGCTCTATGCAGAAGAGCAACAGCAGCTGGAAAGACACCGAAGAGCCACTCACAGCGCCCCGGCGGGTCACGCCCCAATTCACATAACGAACGTGCTTCCCGGGTCGTCTCCCCCACCATCAGGTTTAACGGAAATGCAAGCTAAGCCCCGTCTTAATGTCCCCGGTTTTCTAGATGCTGCTGTGGAGGAATACAGTGATTGGCAGCAGTCGCGCGTCAGAAGGGAAGATCAGAAGGACGACATTCGGAACATGTGTGACATGGCTCTAGAGCACGGACTTGACCTACAGCAGCTTCACGACGACCAGGACCCGGACTTCTTCATCTCGCGGGGCATAAAGATTGGCGTCGCTCGGCGCTTCATACGCGACATCGAATACTGGGCCCAGCAGCAAGTGGGAGGTGATGGTAGGATCACTGTAGGGTGAGGAAAATGGAGCCACTCTTAGCTTATAACTGCGTCACAGCTTTACGTGATATCCGCTTCAGACTAGAGTCAGACACAAGCAAGTTCAATACTCCTCTACTGTGATTCCTGCGTGCCTAAAGTGGCCTTTGGCGCTGTCTTGCTTGCCGCCCACCATGTCTATACACCATTCTAAAAAAGCATCAAAGCCTTGCTCCGGCGCGTCTTCAAAGGCACGCCAGTTCTTCTTGATGAACGCCTTCAGCTCGGAGAAGAACTCTTCGATCGGGTTCAGATCAGGTGAGTATGGCGGCAGGTACATCAGCTTGACGCCAGCGTCGCAGCACATCTGCTCGAGCCGCTCCGTGTGGTGGAACGATGCATTGTCCATCACGAGCACAGACTTTGGCTCTGGCCACCTACCACAATGGGGGAGCAGCTGCTCTATATAGTCCTCGAACACAGCGCTGTCTGTTGAGCCCTGGTACACTCGTGAGAGCAAGATCCCGTCCTGAGTATACGCCGGCAGGATCTGATAGCGCCGGTCGCGGTGGAACTTGGCCACCTGCACAGGTGCTACGCCAAGAGGAGACCATCCCGTGCGTCTAAATCCAATACGTTTGTCGCACCCAGACTCGTCGATAAAGACAAGGTGGTACGACCGGAACTCTGTCAGATTGTGCAAGTAAAAGTCTCGCAGTTCCGCGTTCTGCTCTCTCGCAATCTGCCGCGCCACCTTCTTCGACCATCCTACCGCTCTCAGCGTTCTGCTGATACTGTGTGTAGAGACGAGAACGCCAAACTCGTCCCATAGGAAGAGCGCCATCTCCTCCTGGTACAGGCCTGGCTTCTCGAGCAGGCGTTCGCGCAGCGCATCTAGCATCAGCGGCGTGATCGATCGGCGTCTCCCGCCTCCGTTCGCAGGGGCCTTTGTAGAGTGGAAGTGGCGGAGGTTGGATCGTATCGCTTTGACCGAGCGCTTGCTGCAGCCAGCCGCTGTCGCCATCTGAGCGGCTGTGAGCGTCCCGTCGAGGATCATATCGCGGATGAGGTGGTGCTGCGAGGTAGCAAGGTGCGGTGCCATGCTTTCCGAGGCCTGTCTGTGCAAGATCAGCATATACTTCGCGCGATACTATACATTGCGTGGCAGGAGTATCGCGCGAACACAGGGAACGGCTCTTCGAGCTGTCATCGCTGGACTTCCAGCGTGTTCTACCAGTATGCCCAGCTCTGCTGACATGATTGGCTCACGAAAGCTCGTAGAGATACCTGCGCAACACCACCTGTGTCGCTCATCTCCTCTTATCCACACTGCGGGGCTCGTGTTACTCGTCACAACAAAGCATGCTCTGGAGATGGTGCTATTCGTTGTTGTGCATGGTCGGGTGTCTTATCGATCGTTGCGGCTGAAGGGCAACGCCTGATGGTACGGTATCAGCTGAAGCCTTGGCTCGAAGCGAGTTGCGAGCGCCCACGCTCCCAGCCGCCTTCTCTAGCGAAGCTTCTGACGGCTTCACAGCAGGCGACAATCCCCTTCTCTGGCATCTGGGAAAAGAGAAAAGAGAAAACGTTCGGGAAAATCGCACAGAAAAAGGCTAGATCCCGGCGCGATTACGCTCCACGGACAATCCTCGCAGTTCTCGACTAGCTAAACGCAGCGGCGTGCGGAGCGCACCGATGCAGCACCCGGCCAGAGACATTACGACGTATAGTGGCAACCAAGCATATGGCGAGTCGACCAACTTCTACGGCAACATCTATGGCAACGTAAACTTTCCGGAAAAGCCTCGCGAGGCTGGCGAACCATCCCTCCACCAGTGTTTGCGCGACCTGCGAGTGACGGACCCGCGCGAAGACCGGGCGCGCATCGAAGGCGACAAAGACAAGCTGCTGAAGGACTGTTATGGTTGGATACTAGATGATAGGAGCTTCCGGCGATGGAGGACAAAGAGCGAATCGCGGCTGCTGTGGATCAAGGGCGACCCGGGCAAAGGCAAAACGATGATGACGATGGGTCTGATCGATGAGCTGTCTAAAAAGCCGGGAGTTATGTCGAGGACAATATCGAAGACCACAGCTAAACTAGAACTTGGCTCTGGGCCTTGTCTGCTGGCTTACTTCTTCTGCCAGAGCGGTCGGCCAAAGCTTAACAATGCAGTGTCGGTCCTTCGAGGTCTCCTCTACCAGCTCATCGGACAGAGACAAGATCTAATAAAGCACGTGCAGAAGCGGTACACAACAGTGGGCAAGCAGCTGTTCGAAGGGCCCAACGCCTTCTACGCGCTGCGGGAGATACTGTCGGACATGCTTAACGACGCCTCTCTGCCGCCAACCTACTTCCTTATCGATGCGATCGATGAGTGCACGTCTGGACTGTCCGAGCTTCTGAAAGTCATAACCGACGCCAGCCTTAGGCGGTGGCCGAGGGTCAAATGGCTAGTGACGAGCCGCAACATACCAGAGGTCGAGCGGTATCTGCAGCCTGACTCGCTGGGTGTCCAGCTGAGCCTTGAGGTCAAGGCGAGCCATGTATCAAGAGCGGTGGCGGCGTTTGTGGAGTACAAGGTGCAGTGGCTGGCAGCTATCCACAAGTATGACGTGCGGTTACAAGCAGAAGTACAACAGCAGCTTCGCGACAAGGCTGAAGGCACGTTTCTGTGGGTATCGCTAGTGTGTAAAGAGCTAGAGGGTGTACCGCTCTACCGCACGCGAGAGGTACTGCAGGCACTGCCGCCAGGACTTAACCCGCTGTACGACCGGATGATGGCGCAGATCGTGGCGCAAGACAACGTCAGGACAGCACAGTACTGCAAAGATGTCCTCCGAGCAGTCACTGTTGCCTTCAGACCCCTGCACTTAAAAGAACTCGTTATAGTTGCTGGCCTCCCAAGCTATCAGTTTGACAACCCCCAGACAGTCGCTGACCTGGTCAACTACTGCGGATCCTTTCTCACTATCCGCCAAGATACAGTATCCTTCATCCACCTGTCTGCCAAAGATTACCTCACATCAGGTAACGGTCAGCACGTTTTTGATAGCGCAGTTGCAGAGGAGCAAGGCCAGGTGACCTATCGCCTGCTTAATGCGATGCGCGACACGCTGCAGAGGGATCTCTGTAGCTTAGAGAAACCTGGAGCACAAACAAAGGGAATGACAGAGCGGATCCAGCAAAGCGTCCTCGCACGAATTGCATATGCATGCGAGTACTGGGTCGATCATCTATGTGACTCAAATCTTACTTCTTTAGAGAGAAATAGCAACACCCTACATGATGGAGGCATTGTTGACGTGTTTTTGCGGGAGAAATTTCTCTACTGGCTAGAAGCTATAAGTTTGTGCAAGAGCATGCCAAAGGGCGTAATCTCAGTAGCGAAACTCTGGTCGCTAGTCCAGGCACGTTCTTCGTGTAACACGATTGCAACATCTTTGTGCTAATTCAAGATAGGGACAAGGAGATGCAAGTGCACTAACTGAGCTTATCAAAGATGCACATCGATTTATCATGTACCATAAAGGAGCTATCGAGAGTAGCGCGCTCCAGGCCTATGCATCTGCGCTGTTGTTCAGTCCAACGAAGAGTTTAATCAGAAGGCTTTTTCAGCATGAAGAGCCAAAATGGATCACAATCAGCCCAGCTATGAGCGACAACTGGAGCGCGTGCCTGCAGACGCTTGAGGGCCATAGCGATTGGGTTGAGTCGGTGGCCTTCTCGCACGACTCGACCCGGCTGGCGTCGGCGTCGAGGGACAACACCGTTAAGATCTGGGATGCCAGCAGCGGCGCGTGCCTGCAGACGCTCGAGGGCCATAACGATGAGGTCTTCTCGGTCGCCTTCTCGCACGACTCGACCTGGCTGGCCTCGGCGTCAAACGACAACACCGTTAAGATCTGGGATGCCAGCAGCGGCGCGTGCCTGCAGACGCTCGAGGGCCATAACGATGGGGTCAGCTCGGTGGCCTTCTCGCACGACTCGGCCCAGCTGGCGTCGGCGTCGAGAGACAGGACCGTCAAGATCTGGGATGCCAGCAGCGGCGCGTGCCTGCAGACGCTCGAGGGCCATAGCGATGCGGTCAGGTCGGTCGCCTTCTCGCACGACTCGGCCCGGCTGGCGTCGGCGTCGAGGGACAATACCGTCAAGATCTGGGATGCCAGCAGCGGCGCGTGCCTGCAGACGCTCAAGGGCCATAGCAATTGGGTCTTCTCGCACGACTCGACCCGGCTGGCATCAGCGTCGAACCGCCTTCTCGCACGACTCGACCTGGCTGGCCTCGGCGTCAAACGACAACACCGTTAAGATCTGGGATGCCAGCAGCGGCGCGTGCCTGCAGACGCTCGAGGGCCATAACGATGAGGTCTTCTCGGTCGCCTTCTCGCACGACTCGACCTGGCTGGCCTCGGCGTCAAACGACAACACCGTCAAGATCTGGGATGCCAGCAGCGGCGCGTGCCTGCAGACGCTTGAGGGCCATAGCGATTGGGTCTACTTAGTAGCTTTCTCACACGACTCGACCTGGCTGGCGTCGTCATCCTGGGACAGTACCGTTAAGATCTGGGATACGAGCAGCGGCGCGTGCCTACAAACGCTCGAGGGCCATAACTATGGGGTCTGCTTAGTGGCCTTCTCGCACGACTCGATCCGGCTGGCGTCGCAATCGAACGACAACACCGTCAAGATCTGGGACGCCAGCAGCGGCGCGTGCCTGCAGACGCTGAAAGGCCACAAAATTGCCAGCTTAGTGGGCTTTGAAACCCAGCAACTTATTCATCAGGCTATCGGCATTAGCTCAGATGAAACCTGGATTACTCATAATGCTCACAAGCGGTTGTGGCTCCCATCAGAGTATCGTCCATGTAGCTCAGCTGTGTCAGACAGATGTATTGGTATAAGCACGGGGTCTGGAAAGGTGTGGATATACTGCCTGAAGTAATGTTCGTCTTCTCAGTGCGGCCGGAGTAGACACGCAGTGTGTGTAGAGTTTCTCCATTCATTACTTCTTATCTTTACTTCAATAGATCAGCATTCACAGAGGGACGGAGATGTACACGAATATATATGTGAGTTTCTTGCCACACTGAAACTTCGAGAAGTGCGACTATGTTGTGCTTTCCTTCAAACAGGGAGCACGCTACTCTAAGCTCCGCTCGGCGCGTGGGGCGGTTATACTCTTCTCGCGCGGGCGTTAGGAGCAAAAGCTGTATAATGTCGATCCACGCGTGCCGGGACGCACGGTGTAACAGGACACTTTTTCTTCCGGACCCTCGGGTAGTTCCTAATGTTATTAAATACAAACATGTGTAGTATGCATCTTCTTTGTATCTCTTATTCTCCTGGTACATCGATCTCCGACGCCGAGAAGCACGTCGTTAACCGTGCTGTCGCTCGTTCTGTCAACGCTGTCCCCGACTCTTCTCTAATACCCCCCTGTTTGTTCGCGACAGTACATATCTGTAAAGAGCTCGGTGGGCTACAAGGCAAGCTAAATTAACAAAGATGAAAACTGCAGCGTTAAGAAGTTGATTAAAGATAGAAAACGCTGATTCCGACAGTTTCTCCGCGCAAACAGTGAGATCGTCAAAAAGCGTCCAGCCGGTCGTGTATAGTTAGTGACTCTTGGCATGCAGTAGCGTGCAGTAGCGTGCTGAGATGTCCATGCGACTGCCCCGCGCGCTGTGGCTAGAAAGCTAAACTCATTGCCTCGAAGAGCTCTTATTTCCGGATAGCGGCTGCAGCACCCGACTTTACAATTTACAGATCACGGTAATATACCAAAGTTGTCTCCTAACTACAAATTTACTCACTCTCCGGCCGCCAGTTACTTAGCATGTTGAGCGAAGACTGTGTACCAGACTGTTCCTCGCCAAGAACCAGCTCACGCAGCTGGAAGCATCTTTCCATCAGTGCAAGAGCTTCTTCGTGACGGGCTTGTGACTGCAACGTGAAGGCGAGATTGTGCATGCTGGTCAGCGTGTGAGGGTGTTCGTCGGTAAGCACTCTCTTGCTCGTCTCCATCACCTGCACCTGCAGCTCTTCTGCTTCCTTCCACCGCCCTTGGTTCATGTACGTCAACGCTAGGTTAGCCATGCTAGTCAGCGTGTGAGGATGCTCGTCAGTAAACACTCTCTTCATCGTCTGCAGCACTTGCACTTCCAGCTCTTCAGCCTCTTTCCACCACCCTTGGTTCCTGTACGTTGACGCGAGATTGCCCATGCTTATCAGCGTGTCAGGATGCTCGTCAGTAAGCACTCTCTTGCTCGTCTGCAGCACTTGCACCTCTAGCTCTTCGGCTTCCTTCCACCGCCCTTGGTTGCTGTACGTCGCCGCTAGGCTGGCCATGCTAGCCAGCGTGTGAGCATGCTCGTCGCCAAGCACTCTCTTCCTCGTCTGCAGCACTTGCACTTCCAGCTCTTCGGCTTCCTTCCATCGCCCTTGGTTCCTGTACGTCGACGCTAGATTGCCTAAGCTAAGCAGTGTGTCAGGATGTTCGTCGCCAAGCACTCTCTTCCTCACCTGCATTACTTGCACTTCCAGCTCTTCTGCTTCCTTCCACCGCCCTTGGTTCCTGTACGTCGCCGCTAGGTTGGCCATGCTTATCAGCGTGTTAGGATGCTCGTCGCCAAGCACTCTCTTCGTCATCTGCACCACTTGCACGAACAGCTCTTCAGCCTCGTCCCATCGCCCTTGGTCCCTGTGCGTCGACGCTAGGTTGGCCATGCTGGTCAGCGTGCTAGGATGCTCGTCGCCAAGCACTCTCTTCCTCGCCTGCATCACTTGCACCACTAGCTCTTCCGCTTCCTTATATCTCCCATAATGGTACAGACTCGTGGCACATTTCTGTGCAAGATCTAATCTTTCCTCGTCACTATCGTCTATCTGACTATGCGACAGAGTGAACAGAACATGCGGAAGCAAGCGCCTCCACTTGCTTCTGTTACTGTGATCGTCGTTCGGAAACACCTCAACTAGCTTTGTAATAGCGTGTTCAGTCCATTTTTGGAGCTGTCCCTGAGCTTGTAGTCTAGTACGTAGAACATCATGCACTAGCCGATGGACGTCTAGTGCTGATTCGGCAGGTCGTCTGGTGACGAGCGCATACTTGTCAAGTACTTTGACGGCATCTTCACGGGCCCGTGGTGAAGCTGCCTCTAGAAGATCGAGTGAGATGTCCTTTCGATCCATGCATGCAGCAACAAAGAGATAGTCTATGGCGACCGCATCGCTGTTATAGACTTGGTTTATGGAGAGAGATAGTATAGCAGCTATAGTGTTTCTTAGACCATATTCCCGCTGCTCGCCTTCAGATGAGTCATCGCTGTACTTGAGAACTGCATCTTTGTGCTGGTCTAGCTGTGCTTGGTACTGCTGCACGGTCATGCTACTAGCGTTCATGCACGCTGCCGCTTGCGCAATTGCTAGAGGCAGATACAGCAGCTTTCTTAGCAAGTGCATGGCAACCTGTTGCTCAGTATTCGAAAACGGCGTTGCTAGGCGGTTTTGTAGCATCCTCAGCGCCGTGTTTGGCGTCAGCTCATGCAGCGCTGTGACGTTCTGTGGAGCAAGCGCCTCAGCTATACTGCTCTCTGTTGTTGTAAAGATGACAAAACATAGCTTAGAGTGCGGCAGAAATTCAGCTAAGTTTGTTCTAGTAGCTTCTATCGTAGCCAAGCCACTTGGCCATACAGTAGTGTGCTCCACGTTGTCGAAGACTAGCAAACACTTTCGCGCACTTATTCCTGCGATACAGCTTTCCACGATCTGCTTTATGTCTGCCTGGTCATCGTCACACCTAGGAATACTGAGCTTCTGCGCAACGATGGCATAAGACCGGTAGAGACTGTCTCTGTCACTCGCGTCCATCCAGAAGACTGAGCAGCTTCTGCTGTTCTGCTTTGTTCTGAAGGCAGCCTCGAGTGCGAGCTGCGATTTGCCTGTTCCGCCAGGGCCAACAATCGCTAGCGTGGTGGTGGTCTGCGTATTGCTAAAGAGCTTCGCTTCTAGCTCTGCAAGCTGTAGTTCGCGGCCTACAAAAGACTGGTTTCGTAAGAATGGAATAATCGACGGCGCGCTGCTAGCTCCCTCGACTTCAGCCTGCAGCCTTTTCAATGCGCTCTCCTTTCCTTCTCTATACGTCGTAGGCATAGAGATGCCAAGAACTCCAAGTAGGCAATACACAATGTCTTCGTCTTCGGTCGTTTTGCGATTTTCGGCCCATCGCATTCGCTCAGATATGCTAAACTGGTCTAAAGGACAGTTGCGCAGCGCGGCGAGTGGGATGTCGGTAATATCGTGTAGTAGTTGATCAAGTGACACTTTATCGCCTATGCGCTGCCCTTCACACGAAAAGAACTCAACTGACACTGGCGCGACCAGCTCTTGGAGCGTCCATCCTCGAGTGAACCATTCGCTCTTCCGGAACGACGTCTCCCAGTCGCTGCGTTGGGGCGTGTCCGCCGTAGCGGATAGCGAGACATCTGACAGAAAGACGTAACATCGGGCTGCGTTCTGGTACCACTGAAACATCGAGTTGATCGCCTTCGAGCGCTCATTATTATCCCATCTATCGATGCAGCATGTGTCGATCCAGAAGTACCGCAGCCCGTCCTGAGCTGTTTGTTTGGCGCAGAACCGTAGCTTTCGGTAGCCATCTTCATTCTCTTTGTAGTTTCCATTCGATATGTCCTCAATAAGGACCTCGGAGTCGCCCCATCGGTGCGATAGAATAGCGTAGGGCGGGATCGGCTTGCCGCGAAAGTCTGTCAGGATCAGTCTGCCCGGTGCGTCTAAACGGAGGAGCCGCATGGCGCTTGCAGCTCGGACTTTAGTCTAAAGAACTAGAGGCATGAACAACTTTTGTGGTAGATGAGTGAGAGCAGAATGTTAGCAGGAGTAGAGTGGCATCTTTACGATAAAGCAGAGAAGGCAGCCTGGTGAGGCAGTGCATGCAACCGGGCTGAAGGTGCTGCTGGCTGCATGAAGCGCCCAGCCTCCTGCACTGCTTCCCCTCGCTATTTACGCGAAGGCAGTGTTTGCCTTGCAAACTCATGGCAGAAGAGTGCATATGTAGGTAAGGTGCCAGCAAAATAGCTAATTAATCTATGAAGGTTATCGTTGTAGCGTCTTGCCTGGCTCTGTGCGATGGGGGCGGCTGCTTACCGGCCCGGGAATAAGAGCTGTCTAAGGTCGGGCGATGAGTGAGAGCCGCAGCTCTCAGCCACAGCGCGTAACCCCTCGCAGATATCTCAGCACGCTACCGCTGTCAAACGCCGCTAAAGTCGCACGGCCGGCTCGTCGCGTTTTGACGATGTTGTCGCCAGCGCGGAGAAACTGCCGGGATTAACACTCCTTACGTTAAGTCGACTATTTGAGTATGCAGTCTTGATCTTTGCCATCTTAGCTTTCTTTCTAGCCTACCGAGCTATGTAGAATTTTATGCTGTCGCAAACAAACAAGGGTGTATTAGAGGAGAGTCGACGGACGGCACTGACAGAACGAGTGACAGCATGGTCAACAACACGCTTTTCGGCGTCGGAGGGTGATACACTGGAAGCGCAAGAGCTGTAAAATAGATACGCATTGCATTTGTCTATTTTTGAGTACGTTACACGCAACCCGAGCATCCGGAAGAAAAGGTGTCCCGTCACACCGTGCGTCCCGGCACGGAGGGACGGACGTTACTCGCTTGTGTTTTAAACACCTTACCCGATACAGTAAGTGGGGAGCTGGACACCTGTTTGCACGCTGGTTTAATACGGTGTTGCAGCGGCGCGCAGCGGTGAAACTGCAATCGCTAGCGACTGTACCAAGGACTCGTCCAGAATCTACTGCTCGAAAAAAAGGCATCTATATTAGCTGAGCCCAGAACGGCTATAGACCCATTGTAGACGCTACCACGTAAAGGGTGCACGATGTCCACAGAAGCCTGGTCAGACGCTCTTGTCAGCACTGGAGACAAAAATAAAAGCATGTTTGCGGCTAAGCCTACTCCACGCTGTTACAGCTCCTCTTCCGATGCTCGACCAGCTATCTCTCCAAGATCCACTGATTGGGCACGCGCGATATAGGTCGGTGCTCTCAGTGGGACACACACATCGACGAAGAGACCAATTCCTGAGTAGGGACCTAACTAGAGTTGATGGGCTTTACACTATTACATCTAAACAAAGGAATTTGGTAGTGCAGAAACAAAAGTCATGTTAGCCAGAGCTATCAATACACCGCCTTAATGCCAGCACCTCAGCCTCTAAATCTTCCACTCTCTCCCTCATTCGACGCGTGTCTCCTGAGCTGGCTTGATTGTGCTCTTCCGCCCAGTCTGTGAAGCGCTTAAAGTATTGTGCAATGTTTGTCTGCACCTCAACCCATTGCCTGCGCACGCGTTAGGGATACGTAGTTAGTTATCATAGGCCTAAGCGCACCTGGGGATATCAATAAAACTAAAAGTTAATGTTAGAGGCATCTGAATGATGATGGGATGAGGACTGACATTTGTGGAAGTTCCGGAGGGGCCTGCTGCTGCTGCTGCTGCTGCAGGGCTAGCTCCAGCTCTTTAATCCTCTCGTCATGCATGTCTAATCTCTCTCTACTGTCCGCAGGCGTCTCAACAAGCTCGTCGCGCCGGTACTGCTGCGGTTGCTCGCGGTCGAGCTGCGGACCTTTGTCAGCAATTCTAGACTCGGTTCCAGACTCAGTCATCAACCCGGCTCCGAATTCGAGAACGCAAGGTACTTTTTCCAAGAGTGATCTCTCTAGCTCTTCTGGTAGACTAAAATCCGGAATATGTGGCACAGATAGCGCTACGCTTGTGTCGAGTAGATTTGCGCCTTGACTTACGACAGCTGAATCGACGTACTGATGGCTAGGTGGCGATGTTGTGTTGCGATAGAAGGATTCTGCATCGATCCCTTGTTGAAATGAGGCAGGATCCTGACTAACTGGTAGAGATCCGGCATCTTGGTCGATGACTGCGGGATTGAGATTTAGGTTGGAGGCGGAAAGGTTGACATTTGTAAAAAGTGAAGCAAAGTCAACACTTTGGTCCATTGGCAGGGCAGGACAGTCGAGCCATAGAGGTTGCTGGTCATCATTCATTTGGATAGCCAAGGCAGTATCCTGTTCATGAGCAACAGAAGACAGGTTGAAACCAGTCAACATGTCGCTACCATCAGTGCATGCGTGCGTGCCGGCATCGTGGGGATAATCGGACACCTGCTGACTGACGTCGAAGTCGGACAGCCAGGAGTATTCTGAGCTAAACATGACCGCAGTTTCACAATGTGACGGGTTGAAGAGGGGGTCTGGCAGAGGTAAACGGTACTGGCAGCTCACGAACTAAAGTATCGATCGCTCAAACTATCATGGGCCGCAAGAGACACGTTCGACGCACACTTCTATTTGGGCTCCCATAATGGTGGCAGCTATGCTTGTAGTCTCGTGATACAAAATGGGATGCGTCTCCACAGACAGATGCTATAGAATCAGACGCAGTTGCTATTATCTCGCAAGATATTATTAGATCCCCGCAGGGTATTATTAGAATATTGCAAGACCTGCGACGTATGTAGTAACACTAGTGGGATGTCGCACCTCGGTGACAACGCGACTCACATAGGGAAGGTCTCTGTGGTCCTTTAGTAAGTTATCGTGAGCTAACTGTTGAGAAGCATGCTTTGCCCTGGCCATGTTAGCATTGGGCCTTTTCTTGGGCCATCGGCCCGCCACTTTGACTATCGCAATGCACATCCCGGATCTAAGGATCATGTATGCGTTAAAGCCGAGGAGGCTTGGAAAGGACCTTTGCGTGCCAGGACACATTGATAAAGCAATATTCGGCTTCTCAACAACCTTAGCTGCCCAGCGGCTGTAACATACGATCCAGATTTGGGTCTGTCGATCCCATCAGAGCACTGAAACGAGCTCGTGCATATTGCTCGATTGAAGGCGATGTTCATACTGTCGCACGCTAGATGGGCGGTATCCTAACACTCGAACAGCTGCCAGACTAGAGCGGGGATGATAATGCCGCGCCATTTATGCACAGACGTTGAGCATAATTGATTGGCGGTGGCGGTGGTGGCAAGACCTGTAGGGGATGAGGTTGAAAGCGGGTTAAGGGGATGAGATCTTTAGTACTGCGGAGCAAGCAAGAAAGCATAAAACTAGCAATACTATTGTCAAGCTGCTATGTCTACCTCTTCCGGCTCCTGCATACTCACACAAGATCGAACTCGGCTGTCTGGAACGAATGACGTTGAAAGTAAGACTCTCTTCTCCTACCCATATGTGGGGAGCAGGAAAATTGACAAAAAATCAATCCGCTCCCGGACTTTAACTATCTAACGATCTGATGCATGCGAACAATGAAACAGCCCTTTTAACTGAACTTTGACATTCCTGTTAACTAAATACGAGAGCAGATGCATCCAGGGCAGTACACCGAAACCATCGAGCTTAACCATACATTAGGCAACGAAGCCTATCACGCAAAACGCGAAACATGACAGCAGAGGCTCTATCTGACAGGCGATAGAATCACTTCAGTGGTGCTGGCTAAGAAAGAGAACAGCTAGATACATACATACATTGTTACTGTAACAATGAAGATGAAAGCGAAGCAACTGTTCAAGTCGACTCAGGCATATTACACAAGAATGCTAAAGTTCCCTTGTCGCTAAGCAAACAAGACGATGCTGCCCGGCGTGTTGGCGCTCTCTTGGACATCACACTCTGGGGACACATTAGTATCAGTCTTAGGTAAGCACTGTGTTCATCTAGCACCCGTTTCGGCTGGTGGCACCTTACCACTCGGTATTAGAACCTTAAATCTGGAAGCTAGACATCGAGCCTCCTCGAATTATACAGTGCATAGCACACAACTAGCACGTTAAGAGACATATCCTAGCCACTCGTTATAGCTACTTGTGTTATGCTCCCAAGCGGGCCTATCTCCGTAAAGTGCGATAATGAAGAACAATTAGATAGATTACTTTGCATGAAACATATTATTAATACTCTCCATCTTTGTGCAACTGTGGCTTCTACGTAGTTTTTGTGAGCTGGCGATTTTTAATACAGCGATTAGCGATTACGGCTTCGTTTTTACACGTAACACCCGTCCCTATATGACGGAAAACCAAGTGGGCAGGAACCCGCCAATAAGAGCGCAGAGTCAGCAGACATCATGGCGCGGCAATGTGTTTCATTGGCTGGTTCCGGCCCACTGGGTTTCCGTCACACGAAGGAACGTTAGCTGCGCAATGATTTGCACAGCCCCACCTTCCATGCATAGCTTAGCGCGAGAAGTCAACTGTAGAACCATCGACATGATTGGTCAATTCTCAATCTCATGATGACTGGACTTTTGGAATGCTTCCTGCAAGGGTGAAGCCGCAATCGCTAATCACTGTAATAGATTTCATGCGGGACAGGCAAGTGCTGAATAGTCTGTAGTAACTAAAAAGAAGCAAGATCATTATTATTGTTTGCCGCTTGAAAATACCACATTGTATGATATGATTACGCTGTCGAGTGAAAATCCTAGTGGCTTGCTATACGATCCCACTCGTATTCCTTGTGGGGTCCGTGTCAGCATACATAGGCAGCGATTTGAAGTCGAAGCGTGGTAGTTCACCGCGCAAAGCTCTTCCTTCTGATACTTCCAATGCCTGTGACGGCAGCTCAACGCTTGACTGACGTCCGCAGCTTGACTGCTTGCTGGTTGCCTTGCTGTTATTATAAGCAGACGGGCCAAATTGCTGCCAATTCTCAGGAAAACGGCGCTATCCTATACATAAGCGCTGCTGATTCAGGTGTTAGAGCATAGAAGTAGCTCACTAGTGTTTCCATTACCGTCTCTAACTCTCCCAAGATAGCGCCGCCAGTCGAGTCGTAGGTGCGGACCTCGCCAACATCTGTGTACAGCACAAAAGTAAAGACCTTGCAGCTTGGCCGTATTCCCAACTCATGCGACTTGCTGAAAAGCCCTTTGGTCCTTTTTCTACGAGATGTCTGGTCGTCCTTGGTGATTTTGGTGATTTTCCTTTTCAAAGCCATTTGATGCTCGATTGCCAATCAGTAGGAAGACGACGGCTTAAAACGAGCCTATGGCAGTCTAGGTAAGATACCATTCAAGCTCTGCAATTAAGAGCCTGGCTCATTTGTCTATTTTTAGATATTTGGTTCAAGTAAGGCAGTATGCAATGGTGGCGGAGCACACTGAGCCCTGCTATAGTAAGCGGACCTATGAATAGCACATCTGAGCCCGTTCGGGCTGAAGTTTATTCACAGCCCCGATTTTGATATATTCCCACGAGGACTATTCTGAAAGCTCTTAGTTTTCGCTATGGACATCATGCAGTGGTATGGAATTGCACTCACAGCTCTGGCTGCTATCGTGGTAGCCGCTTCATATTTACGTCCTCTCCTGCCATTTTGGCTGCTCCGACATATCGCATATCCCCGTTTACATCCATTGATCGGCGGCACAGGCGACACTACACGATTTGAAGCCATTGTGTTGGGAGTGTTTCTCACTGGCAATGTTCTCTGCAGCGGCCTAGGCGTCAAAAGCTCTTCGGATCTAGTAAAGCGAACGGGACATCTCTTCTTGATCAACGCAATTCCACTGTTTCTTGGTGGCAAAACTAGTCCTCTTGTCAACATTCTGCGCATGAAATATGAAGACTTTGCAAGAGCGCATCGCTGGCTCGCGCGAGTTGCAGCCGCACAGGCAGTTGTGCATGCTGCTGTTGCTGCTTCTACGAAGAAAGACTTTCGCAGCCAGTCGCAGATTGCAGGCCTTATAGTAAGTCGCCCCTCCGACTACACGTAAGTTATCTTAGCTGAACAAACTGATGAGGCTGTGTCGGCGGTGTGTGCCATTCTTCTATTCTCAATCGGAGTTGTGCGGAAGCTCTGGTACGAACTTTTTGCGAAACTGCATCTCGCGCTCGCTGTGCTTATAGTCGTCACCACTTGGCTGCATGTTGCATCTGGCTCGGTATTCCGCCAGCCGGAAATATATCTGCTTGTCGCATGCTGCACTTACGGCAGCACGTTGACTATATGGCTCATGCACATTGTGTATCGCAACTACAACTACCATACCTTGTTTGCATCAGTCAAGATATCCAAAACAACAACATCTTCGACCCAAGTCGTAATCCTGGAATTACAGCTACCTCGCCCCTGCGCCTTCCGGCCCGGTCAGTTCGTGTACATCCGCATGCTGACGCTTAGAAACTTTGGCATCCTGCAGAGTCACCCATTCTATGTGTACTCCTGGGATGAAGACACATTTTCCTTGCTAGTCGAGAAGAAAAGCGGTTTTACTGCAGACCTCTTCAATGAAGACGTATCATCGCTGCAAGCGAAAGCAGTGGTTGAAGGTCCCTTTGGGAAGTCAGTTGACCTCAAGCCGTACCGCAAAATCGCTCTGTTTGCCACAGGTATAGGAATTGTTACACAGCTCTCCCACATACGGCGGTGGCTCAAGGACCGTCAAGGCACTTTTGAACCTACTACTAAAGAGATCAATCTTTTCTGGGAAGTCGAGGCCGAAGGTCTGTGCCTCAAGGCCGTTGCTAGTCATGTTCACTAATGATCTACAGCACACAAACACTGGGCAGAAGCAGACATAGATGAACTTTTGTCTATAGACACGGATCGTGTAAGTAATGCAGTCTAGATAGAAGGAGACCACGCTTACGCCCAGCAGGTGATCCAAGTCCACATTTTCGTGAAAGACCACTATATCTTATCAACCCAGAAAAGAGGTGAGGTTAAAATTCAAACCTCAAGAGATATTAGTGTCTCGGAGAAACCTCGTGTGACCTATTACTACTACCCCATTGACGCCGAAGATGTAGTGAAATCCCAGCTCGAACATGCTAATGAGAGAACCGTCATCGCCGGTAAGTGGCTAATCCTATTCTCTTAGGAACATATCTCACATTCTGCACAGTCTGCGCAGATGATCTTACAACCGCCAACATACGACGAGGGGTCTGCAGTGTTGTAGGAAAAGACGTAACGCTAGAGGTCCTTGACATTGTTCCAGGACAACGACAAACCTACGGGGCATCTCTACGTGGTTTGCTTAGGCCTAAATCGAGTGAAACGACACCCAGACCTTCAGGGCCATCACCACAACTGAGAGACGTGTAGGCACAGAATAACAGTGGTACCTAGAAGTAGAACCAGTCTGTTGGCCTTGCTTTTGGGATGCACGCTGTACTTTTGCATTTCCCCGGGTCCGTTCGACTTTGTGACAGCTTCTTTCGCCGCCACGCACTAAAGTAGAGACGAGGCGTGATATCGATCATCGATCATAAACTGGCTTAAATTGAATATAGACTTGATACTCTCTTTCCATCTTATTCTTTACCAACCGCAACCTATGTCTCTAACTTGACCTTGGACTTACAGGCAAGCGAAGGGCTCCGAAGAAGGCAGAGATGTGATGATAAAAATGATAGTTACAATTAGTTAGGTAAGCTAAGTGGGCTTGTTTTGATGATGCGTGTGTATTGACTGACGGTCTGCATTGAGTGCATGGATACACCAACTCATCAGAACTTTCCCAAGGCTAGATAATGCGTAAGAGAGGAAAGAAATCGTCGAATAATGTCCATCCCTGAGACCCGGGACGCACCCCAAGGCGAGACGGTTTTGCATTTCGGACCTTCAGAAAACCAAACGCGCGAATCAATAGACCTGTCGTGAATGTACATAGATTTAATACTATTACCGCTTCAGCAGGACAGCCTCCGAACAAAATCTCTGCAAATTTGAACGTGTCGCTGATTTTTTCCTCAAGGCAGTTCGTCCCCTCTTTACTGTTTGACCCCTGCCCAAACGCGACTTTACATCTCTATCACATATTCGGATGTCTGAAAAAGCAGCGCGAGCACCAACGATAGTTTTCCTAGGGTTAGGCACTGCTAAGTCGTCGATATTGTGAATGCTGGGAGTTTCGCCGTGCAGAGCAGGAAACGTGGGAAAACCTCCTAGCGTAGCGAGATGGTTTTAAACTTGTTCGCTTGCGTCTGAATGATGACATAATGCTGTAACGTATTCTCGCGCTATCCCTATCGCTTCCCATGTCTAAAAATAAGTGTGGCGCGTGTTGTGGGTCTTAAACCGAGATCTTTGTTGCCCCAATGCCTCACGACCCCTCCAAGTGACGAGGCGTCATTTGCACTGTAGACTGTTACTAACTACCATGGATAAGCGCTCGTAGCACCCTCCATCATCGCGCTCGTGGCCGACCTTCGATGCAGAACAAGGCCCAGGGCCAGCAGTACCTGACACCGTGGGAAGAGAGTGCCCTCGTCAAGTTCATCTTACAAATGTCAGATCTCGGACGGCCCGTACGAATCAAGCACATTCCCTCGCTCGCCTTCGTCGCTACCCGCGGTCGACCTGCGACGGACAGACCCTCCAAGCCCCCAGGCAAAAACTGGGCAAAGGCCTTCGAGAAACGCCACCCGGAGACAGTAGCAAGACGCGTTACGGCGCTAGACTGGAATGTTACATGGGGCTGTAGTTAGTTACCAGCGAAGATTACGTAACAGTACTATTACATCCGCTTTCGGCGCTGCCGTACAGTGCATGTACCCCCCTGTGTAGCGGAGACTGGCTCGACGGCGCGCATGCAGTTAGATACTACTTCATCATAGTATGCACACTAATAGAAGAACCTGAGTATCTACAAAGCTAACTTCTAGGAAGCAAGTGGCTAAGACTACGTTGTTGTGGCTGATATTGAGTTGCGTAGATGGTGTGCGTCCAGGGCAAACCATATGATGCAGCAATGCATTTAGTGTAATTTTTAGATATAAACTATAGGATATATAAATAATTACTTTCTAGTAATATTATTAATACTTTTGACCACGACTATGCTGTAAGGAAAGGGTGAAGCTGGTGTAAAGTCAAAGTACCTGTTGTTCTTATCGCGACGCAGGGGTCTTTCGCTACGCAGGGGGGGAGGTTACTCAAACAAACTGAAAATCCCTCTCCTGTATGACTGAGGACAGTACCATGGGGTCAACCAGCCAGAAACGAGCGTGGTAGCTTATCACTTCAGGTTATCATGCTGATGCTAGACAAAGACAGCTTTGCATGTTATAACCCAATGATTAGGTACCTTCTACTGCTACCCATGTCAACACCTCCTACACCAACCTCTGTCTATGGCGTCATTTCGCGGTTATACACCACTGTTCATTCAACAAAACAAGGGCCATGAGTAGGGGCCATACTCACCGTTGGACCTTGTCACACATCTACACTGGATATGGGAGCCTCTAGAACCCCAGATGTGGTGGAACTTGACTGTACCATCACGGGTAGCCCTTAAATTTACTTCATCGCATCTCCCATTGGTTCCATCATGATATAGACAGATGTCAGACCAATTATCGTCCAGTTGCATCGAATCCCCCATTAGAAGAAGATTTCGATCAATTCATTTCGCCAACGACGATATCGGATAATGTTATTCTCGTTTGAGAGGTGTGTTAGCCAACCATATCCCAATTTGCAGGAAATAGCAGTCCAGAGAGCAAACAACAAGCGAGTCAGCTATGCCGAGTTATGCGCGTAGCCGTCCCAAGTGACTTGGGGCACTATCGGGCAGATTACTCGTCCAAGTGGACCAGCACTAAACCACACGGGAAGACAATACCATTGCTGACGTGAGTCCGCTATTATAGAACCACTCGTGGAAAGCAAGGAATGCAGTGCAGCAGCGCAACAGCGCACCCCACCTTACTTTACTCAGTTGTCCACATGGGCTGTACTGTGCTTGTGGCGTTGCAGTCTCGATCCAAGGTCATGTATTACTGTAGTGGCGGTGGCAGATAGTCGGTGTGTTTACCTGTCTGGTGCGGTTGGCTCATTCGTTTACACATGCAGTTGGCTTATCTCTTGGTCAATGCTCAGCTTGTGTTTGCTGATGCGGGTACTGCACTTCTTGTACGAGAGTTGTTAGCTGCTGCAATCTGACGAGATCATTGATGTCTCACGCCAGGCGATGGTCATCTCGAACTGTAAAACCAGCCTCCGCCCATGAACACAGACTGTGGCCGTCACGCATACAACCTGCTGATTCTTTGACCGTCTCGTCTTCTGCCGGTCGGGATATGTCCATCGTCGACTGCACGCGGTCTGCTCTCTCTATACAGGCCTAGAGCTCGAACCAGAACCTTCTCCCTTCTCCTCCATCTCGCCTCCGCCTACTTCTGCACTACTTCTCCACCTACACCTCACCCTCCCCTTACCTCCGCTACCTCTTCAAATAAAGGATATGAGAGACGTGGCCCGCTCAGAGTCCATGCCATCCTCTAGAGAGCAGAAGCATAGGCATAGGCATGGGCATGGGAATGAGCGCGAGCATAACCACAAGCATGACTACTGGCCTGGATACTCCCTTGGTGACCAAGGTGGCGATCACGAGCTTCGCATGTTCGTGAAAGAGCTGGAGAATAGCTTTGGGTGCGATCGATGTACGTTTTCGTCCCTGCCGACCTTGTACTACCTGCTGATGAAGGCGTGCAGCTGTAGGCGACGCGAAGGGCACCATACCTCTCTACAAGCCCGAGAGAGCCTACACGAAGAGCTCCGTCTCCACGTCGGGCTCGACGATGCAACTACTCAAACTGGACGCAGAGGCCGCCATTGCGGAAGATGGCGAAGACAAGCCAGCCGATCGTACAGACTGTAAGCAGCGTTCCTGGGCTAGATCTGTCTGCTTGCCAGAGTACTGCTGACGCAGCTTCTAACCACAGGGAAGCCGGAGCGCAAGCAGTGGCTTGCCATGATCAGCCTAAGTCTCGTGTCCTTTGTGGTCTCGCTCGATGCCACTATCTTGGTAACGGCGTTACCGGTAAGCGGCCATGCGAGTTGAGTCCTCTCTAACCGCAGGGCAACGCTAACGCACTTAATGAAGGAGATATCCCACTCGCTACGTGGATCAGCCGCTGAGACGTTCTGGACGGGCACTGCCTACCTCCTCATCTCGGCCGTCTTCCAGCCCGTGATCGCAGCAGCCTCCGCTTGCTGCGGGCGTCAGCGGTTGCTCGTCATGTCCATCGTCCTCTTCACCTTCGGCACCGCGTTCTGCGCAGTGGCGCACGACTTTGCCGTCATGCTCATCGGGCGCTGCGTGCAAGGCGTCGGAGGCGGAGGCGTCATCGCCATGACCCAAGTCATCTTTTGCGACATGATTCCCTTAAGACAGCGACCTCAATACTTTTCCATGGTGCTCGCGTCGTGGTCCATTGGCAGCATCATCGGGCCAGTGGTCGGTGGTTCCTTCGTGGAGAGCGCCTCTTGGCGCTGGTGCTTTTACATCAATTTCCCCTTCTGCTTCCTAGGGTTCTTTGCTGCGCTGCTCTTCGTCGACGACAGCGAACCGCCACTCGCCGATCACCCTCAGCACATGGACTGGCTCGGCGCGTTCTTGTTTGTCGGTAGCACCACCAGCCTCCTACTCGGCATCTCCTGGGGCGGTGCGCAGCATCCGTGGGCATCTGCAGCAACCCTCGCGCCCATTCTGGCTGGCGTGCTTGGCATCGCCGGCTTTTTCGCATGGCAGTGGTATGTATATCCGCACAGCTTGCTGCCTATCTCGCTGCTGCACAGTGTCAGCTCAGCTGCAGCTTTCTTCTGCGCTCTTGTCAACGGCCTCATCGTGCGTGTTCCCCTCCAGCCGTTGCAGGCGCGCTTGTGTGCTGATCAACTTCCAGCTCTTTACAGGTCTCTATTATGTGCCCTTTTATCAGATGTCGGTACGCAACTCGTCGCCTGTCCGTGCCGGCATCAATCTCTTCCCTGCTGTCTGTCTCCTCATCCCTGGCTCGGTCGTGGTAACCATCCTCACCTCGCGCCTGGGCCACTTTCGATGGGCCATCTGGCTGGGCTGGAGCATCACACTCGTCGCCTGCGGCTTGTTCACCGTCTTTGATGAGCGCACCGAGAAGATGGTCTTCGCCCTCGCCCTCGCGGTGTTCGGCGTGGGGAACGGTATGGTGCTGACGAGCGTCAATGTCGCAACGCAGGCTATTGCCAACCAGACCGTTGCCAAGAAAGAGGACCGTGCGATGGCTGCCTGCATGTACGGCTTCATGCGCAGCCTGGGCATGCCCGTTGGTGTTGCTGTAAGTTACAAGTCTGCCCTTCTCCAGCAGTCGCTCTGTGCACCATGCGCGCCATGCGTTCACTACGCTAACCGCTCCACCTACGTAGTTATCGGGAACCGTCTTCCAGAATGCGATGGGCGCCGCGCTGTCTGATGCTGGCTTCTCCACCGACATCGCCCGGGATTCCGAGCGCTACATCTTTATCCTCCACAGCATGGCCGATGCCGATCCCAGGAAGAGCGCGCTGCTGAGCTCGTACTCCCGCGGCTTCCATGCGGTCTTTGTGACCATGACAGTCATATCGGCAGCTGCACTACTAGCCAGCTTATTAATCCAAAGATCCAGCATGGATACTGTGTGCTTGGCGGTACCTCAGCAGACCAGTATGGATAGCGAGTGGGCGTGTCGAGGTACCACATGTAATGTTCGTTCACTTCGCCAGATAGATACGAATCAGAACATCGCGAAGTAGACACGATGCGCTCCGTACACCGCCAGCTTGCGGTCGGATTAAAACACATGGGTCGATTCGAGTAAACAGGCTCGTCTATGACATGAGAAATGTGAGCAAGCGATCTGCTTACATATGGGAAGCCCTCTCTTATGACTTTATAAATTGTCAGATTGTATCAAAATGTATGCGAAGTCATCCTATAGTGAAAGTAACATAGTCGCCACTACGCGGGTATGCGCAAATCCTGCAATCGACAACTCACTTTGATGAAGCGCTAGGCGCTCAGCTGGTGTTCTTAAAGCTACACATGATGCTGATTTCTTGTCCAGCTTCATGCTCTGCGTACGTTTCCATAGTTGAACAAAAACTCGAACACTAACTTTCAAGCTCTTAGAGACGAGATATGGGTACCACTACAGAAGTCGAATTACAGTATCTGTTTCTTCAAAAAAAAAAAGAATTACAACATTTACTTAATGCCGATCATACTGTAGGGATTTTGACCGTGAGTTTTTATCCAACTATTCAATCGTACGGAGAGTCATGGTTGAACCTGGCCTCTCCGTGCCGCGGTAGCGTGGATCACAGGTAACCAGTACTGCGAAGAAGCGGTTACCGCATGGTTAGGTGTGAGAGCATCGTTATCTCATGAATCAGACGCTATGTTCGCTTGTTCCACGTGACTAGCTAATATCGGCTAGATATCGGCCAACGCGGAGCAGATCTCCACAGCCTTTGAGGAAATTTGGTCCGCGCCTTGGTGATACTCAGACGCCGCTTTGGTGAGGAGCTCTCTCTCTGCTTTACACCTGTATATGTCCTACACTACCTTGATAAATCTTCAATGTCTATGGAGGAGCTGCTTATGTCCTTAATAAATAACGATTTCTATCTGGTTTTAGAACATGCAGCGATAGAAAGAGATAGTCTTGGCGCGACAATGTAACAGGGATTTGACGCTGTTCAAATCTAAAACTACATCTTTAACTTCAAGGTGGTATCTTGCCTACACAGGGCGTTATTAGCAGGCTAAAAAGTAGTCTAATAGCTTTTTCAATATATTTGCTATTATGCGAGTTTGCCGCATCCATATAAGAGTAGTGGTGGTGGAGTAATAAGCCACTGAAGTAGTGAGGTCTTGATTTTGGCGTCCGAGTATCACCAAACCTGCGACCAAATTTTCTCAGACGCTGCGCAAAGGTGCACCTTGATAGCAGATATCTAGCCGATATTAGCCGGTCATGTGGAGTACATGCGTGCAGCGTCTGATCCATGAGATAATACAAGTAAATTCTCATCGCGAATTTTGCCAGTTGCTCCGGCAACAGAGACACTTTTTAATCATCACCACAGAGCATCATCTAACATGTTGAGATAAGGGCCCGTGTCTTTTATACATGGACCATTGCTCAATATGCCCGACAAGAAAATTCAGAACGAAATGGTTGCGTAGGCTGAGGTGCTAGTTAAGGCACAAAATGTCGCCGCTAGCACATCGATGACTTATGGCCGCACCACCGCGTATTTTTCTATTCAAGCATCAGTTGTATATAGAACATATGCGAGTAGAAATAATAGAAGTTTATAGTTAAGTCATACTCTTTCCGCAGGAGAGCGGAGTACGACTGTCGACATACCTAAGGTTCTACAACCAATAATGGAGCGAGCTGATGGCGTCAGACCACTTAGCTGATGCGCCGCTCCAGGACTACCCAGAGCACAGCATGTGGACGACGTGGGCCGTCTCGTACCAGGCGATCCGTGACTGGCACGCAAATACAGCTAACTTGCTGCTGCTGTGGTTGTTGCTAGACAACAAACACTTATGGCATGGCTTATTTGCTGCAACATGTAAGAGGTCTGCTATAGCTACTATGATGCTGTTAGGGTGGATTGAGGACATTGCGAGCAGCGAGATCCAATTCAGCGGAGCGATGCAGCTGCTGCGCAACTACTCACTAGTTGAAGAGATGGCAGAAGCGACAGAGACGGCAAGCTATGCAACACATTCAATGGTGCACTAGTGGGCGTATCACTCGCAAGGCAAGCGCTTCGCAACAGAGCTAAGTCAATTAGGAGTGGTTGTTGTTGGTCAGGCTGTGCTGGAGAGCTCGACTCGAGACTACGCTGCCCTGCAACGGCGACTTCTTCCACATGCGCGGGTGTGCTCTGAGCAGATAGTCAAGAGCAAGACAGTTTGGCATGAGAGAGCTAGGGGAGGTAATGATGAAGACAGCGATGAGGATAAGGAGCGAATGACGGTCCTTGATGCTGTCCATCTCTTGGGCGTTCTCTACATGGCCGAAGGCAAGCTGGGCGAGGCGGAGCAGATGTACGAGCGGGCGCTGCGAGGGGGGTACTTCGACTTCAAATATGTATAACTTCATGCATGCGTTAATATTTCTAGAATGTTGTTGTAGACTAATACTAGGTATCCTATAAGTACTCCTGACTATCAATCAACGATAAATTACAGTCGTATAGTCACTATCGCGCCTAATACACAGAATGCCTTATCTAATAGCAGAACAGTAAACCTGCGACATAGCAATACTTTAAGGCTTTAGTCACCTACAACGCGAACTATAACATCTTGCCCAAGCTCTAGACCATTTTCCTCGCACGAGAAAGTCACATTAGCCTTATATATGCTATCGCAAGCAAGATTATACAAGATCGACACCCCAGTCGGTACTTCTGACCAAAGCAGTCTCTAATCTTGGCTAGTGCAAAACGGTCTCGCGCGCACTAGGTAGTTATCAATCTGTAACATACTTTTGTTATTAGTCAGCCCCAGCTTATGGCTCTTAGGCTTGCGGCTGTGCGATATTTAGAATAGGATGATCCGTCTCCGAAGCACTTGGCAAGTTATCAGCTAATCTCGTCAACCCCAATGATAATAGAAACTGCTATTCAGCTATTTCTCGTGATGAAGTCTGTACCTTCCAGCACATGCAAACTGTTCGTTGCAAGGGTGCGGCAAGTGCGGGTCGGCCATCGTCCCTGCTTGCGTGGCGGAACTAAGTGCTAAACTGCTAAAAAAAACCAACCATAAGATATAACTTATAAGCATGCTAACATCCAATGTACTTGATTGCTCTAGCACTAAACGAGACTGAGTACAGCTGAGCAGGTCGCTCTAATTGAGATCACGCAGTAGTTAACTATAGGATAGTACAATATGATTTCTTATTTACAAAGCCATCCACGCCCTATTCTCACGTGGTAACACCTTTGTCTAGCAGCAGCCTCACCACCGCCTCGTGGCCTTCAGCTGAAGCCGCCTGGAGTGCGTTGCCGTATTATCCATCCTGCGCGTTGACGTCGGCGCCCTTGTCCAGCAGCAGCTTCGCTATCTGCTTATGCCCATTCATTGCCGCCAACAACAGCGGTGTCTCATTATAATCATTTGTGGCCTGTATATTGGCGTTTTCCCGTGGCGATTTTTGCGCCGTCACCTCTTGGCCACATTGGGCAGCTCACAACAACGCTGAGCTTCTAGATTGTTGTGCATTGTAGTGGCAGAGGTATCTAACTAGGAGATGGTAAAAGTGGCGGTTGACTCGTGCAGTGGCTTAAATATCTCTCTTGGATCCTAGGTATTTTGATATATCCCGGAGCAGCTCATTTGGTAGATCAAACAGTGGCATTGCTGAAGTAGCACTTGTCTGCTTTACTAAATTCAAGGTAGCGATAAGAATAATCGCCCAGTATGTATTATAGGCAGGGGTAAAGCAGGCAAAAATTGCAATTCAACAATAGACACGTGTTGTGAAGAAAGCACAAAAAGAGAAAGTTGAGGACGATGCAAGCTTATCCCACTAGTCAGACGCTCCTCACGTGATATCCTGGACACGTGACTACGTATGTACGTAGTTAAATAGCTAGCTCCACCACATTGTGCACGCGCTGCCTCACCAAAACTACCTCACAAATGAGGCTGCAGAGCCGCACCAAATAGTTTTTATCGCGATGTTACTTAGTGGTGAGGTTAATAGGCCTTTATATATATATGTGGCTATAGAAATCGAGATGGAGTTCTAATTACACGGCCGCGCCGCGAGATTGGAGGTGGTGAGCCTCCACCACCTCTTTCAGGCTCCTCACCACCTTGAGGCCTCACAACAGGCTTCTTTTTCGAATGGCCCTTGCAGAAGCGTTGAGGCTGCTCATCTTGCACATTTTAGAAGTTTTGATAGATTTCTGAAATCGTTGTGCAGCCTTACGAGCCGCGATCCTTGAGGTCTTTTCAACAGCCTTCTTTCTCGTTCTACTTCTGCCTCATCAGGCTCACTGCAAGCCTCGCCTGACGCCTCTGTTCCTTCTCCCTCGCCTTTGCCTGCCTTGCCTCCTCACGTACTCTCTTTGTTCCAGCTTTTTGCTGTTGTAGCTGCTCCTCCTCCTCCTGGAGTCGCAGGCGATCACGTGCCTCCTTCACCTTCCTTGGAGACCAGAATACAGCTCCACCATGATACTCCTCAGCCTTCTGCAGGGGCAGAGGCTTGCCTCGTTTCCTGCGCGTCCTCTCATTGACTAGAGCCTCCCTCAGCTTCCTCAGTTCCTCCTTGAGGAGACTGTTTTCGACTGAACTCGAGTGAAAGACCTGGCTTAGCTTTTTGACCTGCCTATCGCTTTGATCAGCGACTACCTGACGCAGCAGGCGCTCTATCCTCCTCCAATCAGAGGCGCTGAGAGCTGAGGAGTCACTATCACTAGGAGGTTCAGGTACAGCGAGGCGCTGAAGGATTACTTCTGGATTAAAAGGCGCTAAGGATTGTTTTTACCTTGAAGGAGGCCTGCCAGGTTTGGTAGAAGAGGTGGAGGAAGTCCCTTTTACTCATTGAAGTATGCCCTTGGCCCATACCCGTGAAGGCAGAAACCACATTTGAGTACGCTGTTGATAGAGGCTTGAATATGCAGACATCAAGAGGCTGCAGCGTGTGGGTTGAGTGAGGAGGATATACTGCTAGGAGGATCTTATTCTGATCACAGTACTCAGTGGAATCCATTGTAAGGTGAGATCCGTGGCCGTCAAGGATAAGTAATCGATAGGAGGATCGAGCCTTCGCCCTTGTACTACGATCGAACACCTGTTGCAGCTACGCGAGGCCTATCTCATTGTTCGTCCATCCTGATAGCGATGAGGATATTCGAGTTTGGTGAGTATCAGTATCGAGAGCCTGCAGCCAGGTGTCCTGTATCGATCCTGAGGCTGATTGATATACGAGGGCAGGCTCGAGGTGAGATCCATCAGCGCAGATACAGGCTAACAGCGTTACCCACCCGCGCGAGCCATCCTGTATCATACTCCTCCTCCTTATACCCTCATACGAGGCCTTACTGAAGATCCTCCTTGAACGATTCACGATATCAAGCATGAAGCCTTTCTCATCCATATTGTAGATATGACGCGCCTCGACGCGATATTTTTCAATTTTATTGCGTAGGAGGCTAAAGTAGAGGCCATGTTTTCTCCTCGAAGCTGCCTTGTAGCGACAGTTATCGAGGCCGATTGCCCACCTTGAGCTAAGCTGATCAGGATAGCGCTGAACGAAGCGACTAGCCCAGTGTAACCCAACCTCTCTCTTTGCGATCTGTGACGCAAAATTGCGTATCATTGGCTGACTAGGAGGTAGACCTCTCTCTGTTAGTTGATTGATATAGGCTATTAGGGTCTTTTCTTGGTGTGGGTGGAGGAGCTGTCGTTTTCGGTTGCCTGTTGTTGGCGAGGCGCAACGACCTTGGTGTCTTCGGGCGAGTGTAGGTCGAACAACACCAAATTTTTTCCTGCTATCTCCGTATAGATAAAAGGCTTCTCAGGACCTAGTGCATCAATCGCTGCAAGCGCAGTGTCGATATTACTCACGGTGGTGGAGATATAGGGTGTTGAAGTTGTGGTGGTTGCTAGGCTGCGCGTGGACGATGTAGTGGGGCTAGGTACGTACGAACTACATAGCTACGTATCTTTCTATAAGTTTTTCCGCCTCTTCTCTACTTGCTTAAAGAATAGTGTTCCGCCACACCAGTTGTTCCGTTACGTAGGGATGTACGTTAACTAACTAATCACATCTTCAGCTACAGTATTGAGCCTGTGAGCAGCATTATCTTACGTGTGCTTATGTACTAGTAGGGGCGCAAAGTTAATTACAACGATTCTAAAGTGCTCGGTAAGAAACGATCGGCATCACAGGACAAGCGCGTAATTCTCCATTTGCATGGCAGGATGCTAGGGATATGATATCCAAGAAAACTATGTCTTTGGAAAGAAGCTAGTAAACAAAAAAGCAGAAAGTTTCCTGCCCACCTTGTTTTCCAGGAAGCAGGGGGGATGTAAGCATCTCTTTAGTATGCGTTGCGACAGTGCTCTCGTCATCTACATTCATGCTGCCTCTGCTTTAAATCATTTCCTGCCTTTAGTGTCCTCTCCTTTCACATGCATAGTGATGCTCGGCACTGCAGCAAATATGAGCGTCAAAACTAGGGCGCAGGCGAGAGCGGCAAAGCCGAGACCACAAGCTTCACCTATTTCCACTCCTACCCACGATGGTAGCTCATTAGCTGCCTTGAGAATTGTGTTTAGGATGACTCCAAGCAACATGAAAGGAGAGCAGCACAGCAAACCCAGAACCAGAAGACTCAGAGCTCTGGGCGCAGGTTTGAGCTTGCTGAAGACTCTGGTGGCGACCTTCGGCCGTCCAAGCGCTAGGCCTAGAGAGAGAGTTGCGACTATACTCATCAAGACCAAGCCGGATATGAAAGTGTCTAGCACCGAGAATGTGGGAAACCTGGTGCAACTCTCCGCTAGCTGCGACAAGGCCTCCGCGCGGTCACGTATAGCGCCTTGCACAGAACCCGGCAACTCTTGCACGGCTTCGGGCAAGAGGCTGGAGAAGTTGAGCGGTAAGTCAGAGCAGTTGACGTCTTGCTTGTAGCCGATACAAAAGCGTTTCGTGCCCAACGAACAGTTTCGAGGGACATACTCCTCGATGATTTGGACAGTGGCTGCTGCAGAGCTTATCGCGCTTTCCGCCTGGCTAGCGGCATCGACGACTCTGGTTGCGGCTGCGTTTAGAGCGCTTCTGGCTCCGTCCTGGAGGTCCTCAAGCAGGTCGCGGTCGCGGAGTGTATCCACTGAAGACGGAAGTACATCGGCGAGCGCGTTTGTGAGATTGAACTGTTGGTGAAGTCCCGGTCAGTTTTTGAAGTAGACTAGCGAAGACACTGCAAAGCAACAATGACGCACCTTTAAGGTTAGAATGCCAGCGTCTGCGTACGCTTCTGTGCAGAGGACTCGGAGAGCGATCGCAGCGAGGGCCGCAAAGACAACGGTGGTTGCAGCTGCATGCAGCACCTTCTTTAGCACAGCAAGCATCGCACGGAAAGGCTAGTTATCTTCTTGACGGTCGGCTGCAGACAGATTTTCTAGAGACTCGTAGCTATCTTCTTTGGAGGCTGTGTATGGAAACGTACCAAACATATGGCGCAAGAAGAGATCTTTAAATCCCATGAGGGACTTAGACATAAGATGCAAAGATTAGAAGAGCAGGATGTGTACACAGCCTGCAGTGTATGACTTGAAAGCGTTAGCCGTAGTTCCGAGTGCGTTGATGAGAAGAAGCCTGATCCTGCATCCAGTACAGTCAGCGCACCGCTGGTGTTCAAAGTCTCAAGGTCGGGATCGTTGACCGCGTCATCACTAGGCATGATGCACACAGTGTTGAGACATGCGGAGTACCGACAAGGCCGCATACGCTACAGCGGTGTGCTTCTGAAATTACTTTGCATGAAGTGACGGTGGCATGTCACTGTACCATCCATACCTCTATTTTTAGACTTGCGCCCCAGATGGAGCCATGTACAGCACCACGCGGAAGAGAGAAATGCTGGGCTGCACTCGCATGGCGCATCTCAGCCCGATTCAGCATGCTAGGACCTCATCCAGCTCTCTCATACTGCGGTGATGTTGAGCGGAGAATTTGGATTGGGAACATCAGTCGTCTATTTTTACCAGATTGAATCAAGAACAGAGACACTAAATTTACATACCGCCAAGCACGCAAGCTCGTTTGGTCGGATACGCCGAATATGTGTGACACCCAGGCAAGCCTGATGCAACCTCAGCATCACAAATGCCACATGGAGACTCCAATCCACTACGTCAGACGTTAACAGGGGTTGAGAAAGTCGATACGCAAGCCTTGCTGTTGTTGACGGGCAATTTTTACTTGACTGGAATGCCAGCAAGCGGCAAAAGGACAGTTAGTCGAAACAACGAAAAAGCATAGTTCCTCCGGCGACATAGAGGAGCGGAAGCAGACATACAATATTTGAGCACGACAGATACCCTGATGGGTGGTTGATAAAATGCAATCTGACCATCGCTACGGTGCTCGACTGGCGCAACAACCGTTGCTCAGCTGCGAGTCATACGCTTCACAATCCACAGCACAGCCGTGATCTGCGCCTGTGAGCGGCCTGACTTTGGCATCTGCCGCTATAACGTCCCCCCCTGTGTCACGCAAATCCCCCCGTGCCGCAAAGAGTCTGCGATTTTAGTATCTTAGAACTCACTCTATCGCTAGTATTGCACCGCAATAAATAAACACTCATTCTTAAGGCTATTTTCTACAAACTCACAAGGGCGATTTAAAATATTACGGCGTGTTTGGTCCTGTCGTCGCCCATTCCGTATCGGCCAGTCTAGGGTTAATTAGCTTCACACCCCTGTCGTAGCACGATATATGGAAGATTTCTACATGTTAGGTAGATTAAACGATAGGACTTTTATACAAGAAGATATCTCTACATTTATTTAATATCTTGTCTTTGAATAAGTTATGTTCCGGATTTATCCGAGTTCTGGCCGTGATGCTGTTCCGTTAGCTTGTAACTTTGGTACGCTTACGTGATAGGGCATCAGCTTATGCTAGGTCGGATCGGGCCAAAGTGTGGCGTTTAGTTCTCGAAGCATCCATCTGATCACGTGCTGATCTATTTCTGGCATCAGCGCGAATTCCTTTGTCTTCCCCGCGGAGTGGTAGGGAGGGTGGTGTCTGTCGTGATGGCCTCGGTGGCAGTACCCACAACACCACGATCGTAGACATGGACCAATCAAGGCATATGTTAACGCAAGATATTCCGTTTGATGCATCAACAACTTGGACTTCCCCATTGCAGGATGATGCTATTCCATATCATACTCGGTACTACCGCAGGCGTGGACGACCCTCTATGCAGGAGAAGGCCCAAGGCCAGCAATATCTTACCCCAGATGAAGAGAAAGCCCTTGTTGCGTATCTTTTGCTAATGTCTGAGCTTGGACAGCCCGTCCGAATCAAGTATATACCCTTGTTAGCCTTTAGTCTCGCACGCCGACGGACGACGACGACCGGCAAACCCGTCAAGCCCCCGGGCAAGAACTGGGCTCGGTCCTTTGAGAAACGCAACCCTAGACTAAGAGGGAGAAAGGTGAAGGCAATAGACTGGAAACGACATGAGCGAAATATCTATACTAAGGTTACACACTGGTTTGAGGTAATCAAGGGAGTTCTACAGGACCCAAGGGTACGGCCTGAGAACGTGTATAATATGGACGAAACGGGCGTCATGCTAAACATGCTTGGCTCTGTCAAAGTCCTGGTAAGCAAGGATGACCTCCGTGACTACAGAGGAGCAGGCGTCAAGCGCACCCAGGTAACTGCTATTGAGTGCATTAGTGCTGATGGCAGGTCACTGCTGCCACTCATTATCTGGCCAGCTTCGACCCATAGAGGTAACTGGACTACCTTTCCAACCCCTGGCTGGCATTACGGACACTCGGAGAACGGATACAATGACTCGAAGATCAGCCTGGAGTGGCTTACCCGTGTATTCGATCCTCAAACAAGTGAACGAGCGGATGGAAAGCCACGGGTCCTAATTTGCGATGGCTTTGGAACGCACGAGACCCTGGAGATCCTGGAATTTTGCTTCTCAAACAACATTATTATGTGCCGCCTACCGTCTCACACCTCACATAAACTACAGCCCTGCGATGTTGGAGTCTTTGGCCCTCTTAAAACAGCTTATCGTGATGAGGTAGAACGGCTCTGTCGAGGAGGGCTAGAAGCTGTTAGCAAGGAGCACTTCACTTCTGTATATAAGCCTGCTAGAGAAACGGCGATGACCAGGAAGAATATCACCGCCGCATGGGCCGCAAGTGGTTTGTTCCCATTCAACCCAGAGAGAGTCCTTCGAAAGACGCCGAAACCGCCCTCTGAGATAGCTGCTCCAAACCCGCTTGCTTGTCCACAAGATCAACAAGTAGTGCAAGTACCTGTAACCCCTATAACACCAGTAACTACAGAGGCTGTAATGTCTTTGCACAACTTAATTAAACAGGATGCGTATCCACGGGACGAGCAGAGCAAGCAACGCCTGCAGAAGTACGTGCAGAAGCTCGCGAGTGCAGCGCAGATATCTCTTGCAAAACAGACGCTTCTCCAAGATCAAAATAAATTCTTAACCATGGTTAATAAGGAGGCTAAACTTCGACGATCGACTAGGTGTGTTATCTTAGGGAAGGCGAAGGTGATGAGCTTCGAGGACCTTGAAGAGGCACGAGCCAAACGTGCTAAGAAAGAGGAGAAAACGTCAGCTGCTAAGGTTCCTAAGAAACGAGGGCGTAAGCCTAAGAGTTCTGCTGAAGTAACTGTGGAAGAGGCGACAGAAGCAGCAGGTGCGAACCTGCAAGGGGAGAGTGAAGAAGCTGACGCTCTGGTGCTAACTAATACCATGCCTGGGCTGCGTCAGCCAGAGCCAGGACTATTATGGAAGGCACCTGTTGCAAAAATGTATTAATGAATTGGTACAGTGCTTAGCGAAACTGGCTTCCCCTCAAACGGAGTAGCAACAAGTTGTGCGCCACACAACAGGCAGGGATTATACTACCCCACCTGCCTGAACTAGCATAGTACCGTCCTGTCAGCACACGTGCAGCAAGGCACCAGTACAAAGCTTCCACTTTCTATCTTATCCGCTGCTAGGAGAACAGTCCCCTCCGCGCCTTTATCGCAAGCTCTAAGCATAGGTTTGGCATTTCGATACGTAAGAATATGATCAACACTTCCGCTAATCAAGTAACGCTAAACGTAAATAGAACACAAGCTTTACTCTTACGTATCTAACACTACGTCTTTCTAAAGTGAGTCGCCCATTAGGACCTTAAGAAGCTTTAGAGAACTTTAGATTGATTATGTTAGCCATCATGGTCTATTTCGAGCAGTACATCATCTTCCCTGCGGAAACTCAAGTTTATATCGGCATGCTTATATTGACCCTCTTTCTCCTTGTCATCGCCGCGGCATTTGTGGGTGTGATGATGTATCGATTGAGCATGGATATTCGAATGCAGAATGAAACGTTGGGAGTGGGCGATCGTGCGCAGGCGAGGAAAGTCGAAGGGAAGAAGCAGTAGTGGTAACAGTGAAAAAGCACATACGTCGCATAAAGCACGAGATAAAAGGAAGCAACAACACAGCAGTCTGGAATGACCCCATGCAGATTCAATTGAATTACAATTTTTAGTATTACGGTAGCAATTTGTTGCACATGTTCTGACATGTCAACGCTATGCCAAGTTTGTTAGGTGGAGTAACACAATCCTTGCTTGCAGTGTGGCGCACACTTTGTTGAGCTTGCGTTTGAGGGGAAGCCGATTTCGCTAGGCACTGTAACTACGGAGTTTGAGTCTTTGCTATTAGGCCAACGAGGCGTTATTGTAATACAAGAGAGATTGTTGAAGCTGACTACCACCTGACCTTCAACTTGCTGACAAGATTCCGGAGTTTACACAGCCACGGAGCTTCGAAGCCACAAGTTTGGCCTGTAGAAAATCACGCTATAGACGGTCCTGTACTAGTTAGCCACATGCGGAAGCTGCTCGCTGGGGAAGTACCAGTATAACGAGACACTTTTCCTTCCGGAACTTCGGCATCAGGCTAGCATTGCTACGTAGAGCCAAGCTCAGCTAATATCAATTCTACAGCTACTACTATTTCAGTATATCGGCCTCTGATACCGAAAACTGTGTTGTTACCTGTGTTGTCGCTCGTTCTCTTAGTGCTGCCAACTAACTCTCCTCTAATGTCCCCTTGTTCTCTTATGGAAGTGGGTGTGTATAAAGAGCTCGGCGGGTTAGGAAGCGAGCTAAGAAGGCAAAGGTCACGACTACAGCCTTAAAAATTGATTTGAGCTAGGAGGTGTGTAGTTAAGCAGTTTCTCCGCGAAAGCTGCAAGATTGTTAGAGTGCGTCTAATCGGCCGTGCGTCTTTGGCTATCCTAGACACGCAGTAGTGTGCTGAAATGTTTGCGACCTGCACTGCACGCTGTCGCTGAGCGCTGGAGACCTCAGGCAGCTCTTGTTTCCGGCTGTGCAGGCAGCTGTTCCTGCACGCGCGCGCGTTAATAATTGTTACTGATGGGTAGCAGGCTCAGACTTGCACGACTCTTGGGGGACGCACTTGATTTTGACTCACATCGCCGTAGTATAGTCCGTAAAGCATACGTAATGAGATGCTGCTTTGTATTCACATAGCAAATTTCGCGCTGTAAGATGCCCCGTTGATGTGAGTGTTGCGACAAGCGGCAGTCTATTACAGCCACTAGCCGTACGAAAGGCTGGTTAGCAACATCATGTATTCACGTGATATAGTCATGTGATCCTCCCGGTAGTGACTATGGGCATAGCCCTTCGCAGCCGTCCTATGTAACATGAATCTTAGAGCTAAAAATCATACTTAGACTATCTATAACCAAATACTTATCTGGTTATCTATTTATGCCATATTTAGATTCTGGGTGTGTTGGAGTGGGACATGAAGATGAGTCATGCATAAGTCATGTGATAACGTGAGAGCGTGATATTTTTACCTGCACACGCGTCTCACTACGCTATGCACGCTCTTCATAGGTAAAAGTAATAATGTGGGCAATTTTGCCAAATGAGTTGTGGTTGCAAGTGTTTGAGGGAGGTCTACTTGTGCAGGACCTATACAATATGTGTGAGGCGGACCCATTGTTTGAGGAACTAGTGGAAGGCGTGTTGCCGCGTTGGTTACAAGGACTTGCTGTTGGTGAGCTGTTCGCGTCGGGTGTCGAAGAGGGCATGAAGTACTTACAGAACTCAGAAATTGGTAAGAGTTTCTTCCCACGTACTCACGTCTAGATTTGAATATAATAACTGAATTTAACAGAATGCGACGGTGTATCGATTACGTTACGCGTGTATGATCATGGGGAGGAGGTGTTGTGGCTCAAGGGCAAATCCCCACAGGAACGTCCGAAATGTACGCGTGATGAATACTGCGATACATGCGATGGAGCTGGATGTGGGGAATTTAGACTAGGAAAATTATATATTTTCGTTGAATACCTAAACGCAAAGGAAAATAGGTGGAAGATTAAGTACTTCACGGTGCTGCATTCAAAGCTATTGCCGGGACTGCGACGCGCGGTGAATAAGATGATCGTAAGAGCGCGAGCGAAGGGAAGCCCACGGAAGGCGATATTGGAAGACTGTTTTTGTAGTTGTGTAGCTGGCGAATTGGACGATATCTGATATCGCCATACTAGATAGCTTTGACGTAATTAATTTATTGAGAAAATCTTATTGTGATTCCTGCAAGCAAGCTAGTCGCGGCATAAGCGAGCGGATAACTATCGACGTCTGCTTGTCGACACGTGCTTCTTAGAAACTGCGCCTTACTGTAGCTAGTAAGTGAAGCTTTAGCGGACTAACTGACTTAGTGTTGCAACTGCGTAAGGGTGGGCATTTGACTTGCAGCCACAACTTGTTCAGCCACACGCTTGGCGCGATGTTGACTCAAGTAAATTACAAATGCAAGCTAGCCATATATAGAAGCTGCTCTCCGCGGAAGTACCGACAGGGGTGGCGACCACGCATAAATATGGGCGCCACTCGACACCAAGGGCTGGGATTGGCTCCTCAGCATAGCTGAAGGTTACCTCAGTGTATACAACTTTATTTGTTAGTATAGGGGTGCATCAGAGCTTGATGGAGGCTATCTGCAGCGGTGTCATTGCTTGTCTCTAGAAAAGGCGTCTTTTGTGCATCAGCGCGGACGCAACAACAATGGCGTAATTTTCGTAAGGAGAGGTGTCTACACCTATAGAAGAAGGTAAAGAACATGACCTATCTATGAACGTAATATAAAAACAACGCGTAAATAGAAATATTGTTTTCTAATGGTGAAGTACCCCTCTTTTCTTGCGGCACGGGGGGATTTGCGTGACCCAGGGAGGGACATTACAACTTATCTTTAACACAAGACCTGAATATATGCTTGCGTGGATTAGCATGAGAGCAAATAGGTGTTTTTTGACTCCCACAGCATTGGCATCCGTCCGTACGGCGGCTACTCTTGACATGGATGTCCTATTGCGTCCCTCTTCCAAGAAGTTATACGATGATATGGGAGCAGTGGTCGAAAAATTGAGGAACGGAATAGGTGCCGAAAAGCTCAACGGCTAGTGTATTTATTTTACATGCGGATAGTGTAGCGATACGTACTTCTTAGCGGCTTGAATCCGCCTAGTCATTGATGTTCAAAATAAGTCGCACGACATCTCTGGCCTGTCGCTGTGCTCAGCCTATATGTGCAAACACGGGAACAGTGAGCTTCCCCTGTAGTGGCAGATGCCTGGAACTGAATCCAACATGCACACCAATCTCACCAGTAGGTATTGTCCATGCTTGCACAGTCGTTTCCCAATAACTCAAGTCGCGTCGAGTTAAGGGAAACTGTACGGTGCTAGATTCACCAGCATCGAGGGCAACCTTCTCAAAGCCCCGCAGACTGCGTACAGGTGCATTCGCTTCCTCTGGATACGAGAGGTACAGCTGAGGCACTGTAGCGCCAGTAACCAAGCCCGTGTTGGAGACAGTCGCACTGACAGTAGCGAGAGTGGCCCACAACTCTGCATTGCCACCTGGCTGGATAGGAGTTGTCGGATCAGGCGTTCTCGAAACGTTGCTCACGCTGACTTTGATCTGCAGGCAGGAGATGTTGAACGTGGTGTAACTTAGTCCAAAGCCGAACTCAAATGCTACGCTCGCATTGCGCGCATCGAACTCTTTGTAGTCGATTAAGTTGCCCTCGGCGAAGTCCGCCTGCCATGCATTGGGATCAGTGGTTGTGGCGAGCTCGGTGCTGTTGATCAAATTCTTAGCGTAGTCCGTCTCTTTGTCGGCTATTGTGTAGGGCAGTCTGCCGGACGGATTCACGTCGCCCCACAGGATGTCAGCTATAGAACTCCCGGACTCCTGGCCTGGCATGTGTGCCGCCAGTATAGCTGTTACGTTCGGGTTGTTACGCCATGGCATAGTATTTGGTGCAGCGCCGTGGAGCACTACCACGGTGTTGTTACAGACGGATGTTATATGGCCAATGACAGCCGTAGAGTTCCAATCTGCAACTAACGTGGTACGATCGTCGCCCTCGCTGGCCCACGACTTCAAAAAAACAATGCACACCTCTGGCGGCGCAGGACCCAGGCTAGCGAGACCTCCTTGAACTATGTATTCGTTGTCAGTGATGTACTGCACAATGGCTCCATGCGACTGTCCACGAGACTTTATAGCTTCTAGAGGTGACACCACATACGAGAAGCGGCCAGTGCCAGAGCCACCCCCAACAGCAAGTGTGCCGACATCGTAATCGCCATCCATCAGATTGAGTCCAGCGGTGGTTAGCGAGTACTGTCCTTTCGTAAGATCAGCCGCATCGTTACCGAAGACACCAATGCTCTTGGGAATCTTCAGAGGCAGAGCTCTGTTGATGTTCTTCAACAATACCGTTCCGGCTGCGCCAAGGTCCCGGATCAGTCGCATATGCTGTTGACTGCGGACGTCCACAGTTGGGCCAAGCGTGAAGTTGTGTGAATATCCAGAAGTACCAAAAAATCCGAGTTGCGGGATGTATTCGTCGATGGGGGGAAAGTCAGTATCTTGACCTAAGTGGAAATACGGAGTCATGACCCGAAGGACCATGTCATCAACTCGTTCTTCCGAGAGCGATCCATTATCTACAGCAACGGTAATGCTGTCACCCCAGAACGATGACGTTAGGTCAGGAAAACCGATACTGCCAGGCATATTCATATCCAGCCCCGCTTCGATTGAAGCCACGCCGGAATGGGTCGCGAGCCAATCGCTTATCACATAACCTTGGAAGCCAAGTTCTCCTTTCAACAGCCCGTTAAGAGTCTTACTATTCTGGCACCCTGGAGGGCCCATTAGCAGAGGTGGGTGTAAAGGTGCTCGAGTTGCGTACCGTAGCTACCGTTGATGCGCTGGTATGAGCACATCACGGCCGATGTGCCTGCGCGAATGGCGTTGGCAAAAGGCCAAAGATATGTCTCATGCATGGTTTTGTCGTCCACATTGGAACTGACAGCCTCGATCATGACACCGTTGGCGGACGAAGGATTTCTTTGAATCTCTTGTTCGTTGACTGTAGATGTTAAGCACAATGGGCGTAGCGACTGTCATGCTTGTGCTCACCGATAAAATGCTTCGTGCATGTCTGAATGCCAGCACTTTGGATCCCATGGATAGTCTCCTCGACAAGAACGCCCGAGAGGTAAGTATCAGGACTGAATCCCTCCCAATTGCGTCCACCGAATGGTGAGCGACCAAGTGCACCAACAACCGGACCTAGAGCTACATGGGCACCTTTACCTCTGAACTCTGCGCCCATGTACTCTCCACGCTGGCGAACCAACCTCCGATCCCAAGAAGCCGCCGCTGAGACACCAGCAGAGAACACCGAGACATAGATTGCCTGTCGAATGGAAAGAGGCCCATCTTGCAAGCAAAGACCGCTGAAACCGAGTCTTTTGATCGGCGCAATGTTGCCAATACATGGACCGGAAGTACCTGTGGATGGCCGTCAGCTGAGAAGCGTCTTTGACCAGACATTGCGTACCTGTGACTATCTGAGCCTTTTCTTCTATTGTCAGCCCTGTGACAAATGCCTGAGCTTTCTCAAGAGCTGCATCCCATCCGCCTGCTCCGCATGTCCGAGGCGAGGGATATATGGGAGGGCTTGTTCCATATTGTGTGTGCTTGACATTGAATTGTGCTGCAACAATCGTAGCACACGTAATCAAAGGCAGTGCTCGTACCATCTCAAATGTTTGCTCGAGCTTCTACCTTCAGATAGCAATCCTGCTGATGCGAACAAGAAACTCCATCTGCAAACTCTTTATAACCTTCCCTTGTTTTGACCGTGCGCAGCTAGTGCTTGTGAGAATCTGTTGAGCACGTATTACGCATTCACCACGGCGACCTCGATTGCCAGAAGGATGCCATCCGCGGGAAAAGCTACTTGTTTCGATGTCAGAATGCGGTATCAGTCGACTTAGAGCTAGGTAATCGAAAGTCCTATGTATTCAATTTATGTGGGGATCACTCGGGATGACGTGAAGTGAACGAATCAGGACAATGGACGGCCTGAAACTATCACATAAGCCACTGGTGATGTACAGCGGACTACTCAGGACTGTGGCAGCGGACGCGGGATGGAAGACGCATTTGATATCTGTGGCGCTTCACCTCGCTGTGCTACTGTAGAGGAGTTCGGCTGAACGAGCGTCAAAGATGCACGAATCAGCAGCAGTCATAGTCTGTTTTCATTGAGGCGATGCGATAGTCGTAGACCGCGATAGCATTTTGTCTTACTGACCTGTCAAGTTCCGTATGTATGTAACATCAGAGGGATTGCACGAATAACCAAAGCAAATGCAATGTAGGTGAAAATTGACGATCTCATCTTAATATAACATTGCTTTCGCCCCACCTATCTCACGCAAACTCTGCACTCATACGAAAAGCTTAAATAGCAAACTTCACTGACTTGCCTTATCCGGATTTTGGGCCACGGAGAGACGGCCATCGAGTGGACTCGTGAATATTCTGTCGCACCTCTGTTGGCGGGCAGCTTGACAACTAAGAGCAATCGCATAGCTTAATCGAATTGGAATTTTTCAAAGACGACAGTTCGCCTTACGCAACGGGTAGATCTAAATTCGGAAACTATTGGATATGCTGTAATGTCACAAGGCGGCCTGTGTTGGGAAGTAGAAGCAGAACAAAATGAGGATGCCAGAGAATGTGGTAGGGTAAGTGCTGAGACCCATTCTGTCGACAGTGTCTGTTGTCGCACTCTCGCACGCGCTTTGAACAGCGGAGAGATCGGGTTTCCATCAGCTGATTTAATTGCAAAGAACAGCGACAGCAACTTCTTCAATCGCGCGGTAGACCCAGAATGTCATCAAACTGCCAATACTTCGCCTCCATTTGCAAAAGAGTCTGCGCTCATCGAACATCTAATCGCCGAGTATGCCTCACTCTTCGACAGTGCCATTGATCCAGACCTTGTAGATACGAGGTATGAGCGACCACGAGCTGCCCCTGCTGTTCCTAAGAGAGATTTGCTGGACCCCATGAAACAACGAGGCAGTAGCTCGTCAAGAGCATTAACCAAGTCTAAGCCGGTTTCGAGGAACTTCCGAAGGCTACGTCTGGATATCCAGCATTCCGCTCGATCTATGGATAAGTCGCAATCTGACCAGGACAGTCCAGACTGGGCCTGCCAGACATCCCTGGCCATCAAAGCTGGAACAATTGCGATGGGCAGCATACGCACACACAGTGAGTATTCGACATTGGACCAGGAGAGTCCGGACTGGGCCTGCCGAACATCCCTGGCCTTTGAAGCTGCAACAGCTTCGATGGACGGTATACATATGCATGGTGCGTATTCGATACCGAGACACTTTCTGGATGCGATACGTAGCCCAATCAAGATCTTTTTGTCAGGGCGCAGGAGAGTGCAAAGCCTCGGACCAGGAGAGTGCCAGTTGACCTACTCATCGCCCTCCGGTAGGCACAGCTGGACCCATCCCACAGCCAACCGGCACTCGGAAGGCGCCTTTCAACTTGTGCCAAAAGCAAACGCCGCTCGTCTTGTAGGGAGACATGGGAGAATGGAAAGCACGATGGGGGAAGAACCGCTGAGACATGGCTGTGTGCAGGTGGCTTCACCAATAGACTTGAATAAGAGCCTGCCCGCCTTGCCTTTGCAAGTTTGCGAGCAGAATGGCGAAGAATAGGCTGGGTCTTGATAAAGTAGTCTAGGCAGGCCGCTGCGAAGCCTGGAGTGTGTAACAACCTGATGATTAAGGGTCTGATGAATAGGTGCGGTCTGTTCTATCCTCAAGATTCTCTATTTAAGATGCAAACTATCTCTAAACAATGTCATCAAAGTTTCCTCCTGTATAATATCGCCCTTGACGCGCACAAGCCGCAAGGGCGATTAGCACTTACCGGCCGCAGAACATGCTATTAACAGGCACTGCCGCTCCGCTTCTGCTCATGTTCGTAGCGGCGCTGCTATCGAAAACTTTGATTACGTCCTGCGAGATGACAACACAGCGGACTAGTGCAAGAGGGAAGAACTCACCGACACGTGAAACTCGCTCAGTTCCTGTAAATCCGAGCTCGTCCGTTATTCCTGTAGCTAGTATGAGAGAGCTCATTAGTTTCGTCTTTATTGTAGAAGCCTCTCCTTTGACCTTCTAAACATAAGTAACTCATTCCATATCACCTCTTTCGTGGATGGTGGAAATTAGTCCCAGAAGTTTCCTAGCAGGGTGTAAGTTCAAAGCAACACACATGTATGCGAAGCGATTGCCAGGACTAGATTAAGCTAGGAAAACCGTTGCAAGACGAAAGGTTCAGATCAAAGCAAGCTGCACTCTCAAGACATAGGCGAGTCACCTCCTCAATATCGACGTGGGCGTGAAGCACCGAGCAGAATACATTATTTCTCGACGCAAATACAATGCTGTCCATAAGTCTTCCCATAGAGAACAGTCGCAGCGAGCGGTCGTTCTCGGCTCGCCTACCAAATGGTCACACCAGTGGTTAGAGCCTGTAGAATTCCTCTACTGAACCGGCTTCTCTTTCGCTAGCGCTGCGACAAACTGCTGAGAGTACGCTGAATCGACAAACTCATCAAATTTAGTGACCTTCGTGCCATCTTCTGTAAAGGTCAGGATCAACGCATACTCGTTTGCATACTGTCCAATTTTCGTGTGCGCCGTACTAGACGCGTGTATGATACATGTGTGTGCGCTAGCATCATGTATCTCCTCCATGACAACGACCTACAGCTGTGTTAGTTATCCCACACTACACTTAGACGGGACGCACTGACTGTGAAGTTCGAGTAAAGGGGCATGATTGTATTGAGATAGGCGCGGTACTCGTCATTGCTCTTCGCGGTCCGATTCATAGAGGCGGGCAGCACTCGATGCTTGCAATTAGAGGATCGATAAGCCAAGATGGCGTCGACATCCCAGGCATTGTAAGCGTCTATAACCGCCCGAGCTGTATCTTGCTGAGCCGCGAGACTGTATTTGTTAGGAGTGAAGTACAATCATGCCATTGTCCTGGCGACTGCGGAACTTGTATGGTCGAAGATAGGCTCGTAGAAAGAACGTACTTTGACGAGAGGGTGCTGCTAGCATTGATAAGACACTGATCCGAGTCCAAGCTGATCCAGATGTCGGTTGACTTTGAATTGGGGCTTGCAAGCGGTTGCGAAGCGACAAGGACAGAGAGCGTGGTAGTAACAAGGTTGACGAGCTTCATGATGGCTGCCATGTGTGACTGAAAGGTTATGCAGAAGATGTACTGTTATATGTGCCACATGAGTTACACTAGTGACAGAGAAGGATAGCCGTGTTGCATCGCGTCGCCATGCCTTTTGGCGTGCTATAGTAAGTTTTGAGTTTCCACTACGGGGCACGAGACGCGACATTCCATCTATGCTCGAAGTGAGTTACTCTTGGATAGCTAGGACCACTGCCACCAATCAACGATCTATTACTTGCATCGAATCAAGAGTTCTTCCGAAGTCTTGCTGTTTGACATGCAATACTGTACATTCACGCGTGGAGTCCACGTGTAGCTTAATGTCGTTAGGCAGGCAAGCCAAGTGGTGCAGACTTGCCAGAGCATCCGGCATCACCGAAAGAGCTATGCCCGAGTGGCGCGACGGCTGCGCAAGACGCTCTACCTTGAGCGCGCTTCGGTGGGCGCGCTAGAGTTCGCAACGTGCCGTAAGAGAAGATATACATTGACAACCCATTCAGGCGTCGTGGTCAAAGCCCTTCCCACTAAAGTCAAAGCCGTCTCCTTCTACGACACTCTTCCCTCACGAGTGTCTCGCCTCTGTACAGATATGCGCGCAAAAAAAGCAGTGATCTTCGGTCTGCAGCGCCCACCAAAGCCGCCAAAGCAACCAGCACAGGCCCAGGGTGCCTCGATCCAGGCCTACGAAGACAGCGAACCCCTTATGTTCAGTTTTGACGAAGATTTGGAACGCGAAGAGAAACAAAGAAGATGCATCGCTCCAATCTATCACCTCTGCATACGTCCGGCTTGATACGTGAGGTCACTTGGAAAGCTGGAGGCACCTCTATGCCTTATCGGATGGTGAAGACAGGTCCGAATCCGTCGCTATCTCTCCGGAGAGTATGGTTTCATCGCCTGCGCCTCGCTGTGCATGAAAGTTGGAAGAACAGTATTAGACTGATGGCTGTAGGACGAGGTAAACAGAAGCCCACGGGGCAAGGGCCGATTCAGTAGGGACCAGAAGTCAATTCAGTAGTGATCCCATACTTGTGTTGTGTGTATGCTGTAATTAGCTTTCTGGTTGTTACATGTTTCTTGCTTACTAAGTACTGCACCTGTAGCTTCGAGTTTCTAAAATTGCCCTGAAACATCGAATAGCGTAATTAATGTGTGAGAGCCATGTCCGCTTGATATTGCATCACTCATAAACAACACTAGTCTGTGATTACGTACGTACTCGTCACAAAAACGCGGCTAAAACGTTCTTAGACAAGCGCGCACTGAATCGAAGACGAAAACTGCATCCGCAATCGTAAGCCGACCGTTGGTCTTAGCAAAAGCTCGACAGTTCTGATTGCACAGGGCATGATCAGAAGGACTTAGGGAGTCTGTTTGCAGCAAGCCACGTGCTGCCCTGCAGTGTGCTGTACGGCACTGTCAGACGGACAGGTTTTGCTTGGGTCCCGATCATCTCGAGTAGTTCGCCGCCCGCCATGCCGAGTGGGTTGCCGCGACCCCAAGTAGTCTGCTGTACGCTCTAGTCTCCTCGGTCCATAATGTGAACCTGTAAACTATTAACACCATTCTCTGATCATCTTGCGTCATGAGGAGATAGAGTCTTATCCCCTGGTATTGCTCGACATGGTCTGATGCTGCTCGACACAACATCCAACAGCTCTCAGCATATCCTGTACTGTGCTCTTCTTTCGCGCTCCTTCGCTTCTACTCATTATCCTGCCAGCTTTAGTTCCCGCTGGCATCATCGGGTGGATCGTTTACGCAAGGTGCTTCCGCCCGCTAGCGGAGTTTCCTGGGCCTTTTCTGGCATCAGTCACTCGGCTGTGGCTCATATGCGATGTCGCAACAGGCGCCGCTGAAAAGATGCAAGCCCGTATGCACAAAAGATACGGTAAGACTCCGAGATCGCGAGCTAAGAGAGCGAAAGGCGGGGAAAAGCTGATATCCACCGGGCCCTATTGTCCGCGTAGCGCCAAACGAAGTTGCTATAGCAGACCCCGAAGCCATTAAGGCCATCTACAGCGCTCACACTAGGTTCATCAAGGCCAGATCTTAATCCCTAAACGCTCCCGTGATGTGCTGATTGGTGACAGACCGAGTTCTACCTCCCCTTCCGGGCGATGTGGGCAAGGTATCCGGACGCGTTTACCAACTTGAATGAGCGCCAGCACGCTGAGCGTCGGAGGATCGTCAGCCGTCTCTACTCTCTATCGAGCGTTCTACAGCTGGAGGAACATATTGGGTCGTGTGTTGAGATGTTCGTAGAAAGGCTTAGCGAGAGAGCGACGGCTGAAGATGCCATCGACATGGCAGAGTGGATACAATGGTAAAGTCGCAGAGTGCACGGCTCTCAGTTGGGGACTGGCTGACTTGGTAGTGCAGGTACGCCTTTGATGTCATTGGAGAGCTCTTCTTCAGTCGAAAGTTTGGCTTCATGGAGAATGCATACGACCACGAGGGCTACATACACGCTTTGGACCTAATTGTTCCGTTCGTCGCTGTGGCCTGCGCCATGCCGGCGTACATGCTACGATTGTTCCTCGCCAGCGGAGCTATGGTGCCTCGCGTATTCAAGGCATTGGGAGTTCTCAAGCACATTGAGGCCGCATCGGACGCGTGCATCGCTCAGCGAAGGCATGACTCTACGCGCGGCGAAGCTGAGCATCAGGGCCAGGGTCAGGGTCAGAGGGACATGCTCGATGGCTTCTTCAACATCTTGCGCTCAAAGAGAGAAGAGAAATACTTCACGCTGACGGAGATGAAGATGGAAGTCTGCAGCGCATCGTAAGTGTTGTGGATCAGTAAGACTCTGCGCCAACAACTGACAAGACGAAGCATCGCCGGTTCCGACACCACTGCAGCTGCCATAACAGCCATCCTGTACCACCTCATACGCACACCCTCCGCCTACCACACACTCACCGCTGAGATAGACGAAGCGACTGAGTCGGATGCCTTAAGTCTTCCTGCAGTCCAGTACCACGAAGTCGTTGGGCTTCCGTACCTCGTCGCCTGCTGCAAAGAGGGCATGCGGCTGCATCCCAGCGTAGGCCTGACGCTGCCACGGCACGTACCTGCCGGCAGCTGCGCCATCTCCGGCGAGTGATTCCCTGCGGGGACGCGGGTGGGCATTAACGCAGCGGTCGTGCAACGTGATAAAGCCATCTTCGGTGAGAATGCCGATGAGTTCGTGCCGCAACGATGGTTCCGCAGAGGCGCGGCAAAGATGGAGCGCATGATGTCCCAGGTAGGTGGCTGTAGCCATACCACAAGCAGTCTTTATGGAAGTATGCTGAGACGATGACAGTTCGGTAGCGGCTCAGGGATGTGTATTGGAAAGAACATGAGTCTCGTACGGCGGGAAGTTACAAGGGTAAGCTGACGCCTCAGATCTCGCTGTGCGAAATATAAAAGCTAGTACCTCAGCTCCCCCGCTGCTTTTACATACAGTTTGCGGAACCTGAGAGGGAATGGGAGACACGCAACTACTGGTTCAACAAGCCATCTGGAATGCGCGTATTGCTGAAAGTCAGGACCCCTATTCATGCGCAGTCGGCTCGAAAGCGGACAGGCTGCCTTTGAAAGTCTTCGAGTATTCGTCATCGTGAGGTTGTCATGGGTTGGCGTGAGGATTCTGTGGATAGATCAGAGGGGGCTCTTCTAGCGCGTCATTTTTCAGCTGTCCAACATGCATCCTCATCATCTTAGCTCGCGACGCTGTGTTATTACGAACTATACCCGTATCAAGCATGCAAAGCTAGAAACGAAAACAACGAACAATACGACTGGTCACTCTAAAGATACCTGCTATGTGTAAAACGCTATCAGCAAATACGGGTGCACTGTCCCTGTTGTCATGCATTCAGCCTTACTTACTAATTATCTGCTCACACAGCACACGCTTGACTGTGTTGTGTAGAGATCATGCGTGGCCGTAGTGCCGACTCGATGGCCGATACACATATTGAACGGAAGGAAGATGTTGAAACGCAGTCTGGAATTTGTTGCATGCAGACGGGTTGTGATATTTTTTTCCCTCAATCGTTACTATGCCCGACATCTCAACATATGAATGAGCTCAAAGCCGTGCCACATGTTCCTATGTTTCCAATTATCTGGCTGCGACTACAGACGCGTAAAATTCCCTTCTATGTCGCGGACGCAGAGAATACAGAGGACAAACGAAACAAGTAAAACAACCATGATCTATAGCTCAATTTAGCCGCAGAGAAGTTCCTGCGTTCGCTACAGACGTTGGTGTTACCATCAACTCGCGGGCCTCCGGCAATCCTCCTACTATCCATGCTAGGAGGGCTTCCGTCTCTTGCTGCTTCTG
>JPSZ01000003.1:2248887-2355965 GCA_002161795.1 Curvularia sp. IFB-Z10 | reverse complement strand
GCTACTTGTTCTACTATAGACTCAGAGGCAGATAGGAAGGTTCTAGAAAGAGAGAGAGAGAGATATGTGCTAGGGGAGAGGAGAAAATTGATTGACTAAACTGCTCTGTCTATTTTCCTCTTCGCTCTACCTCTACAGTGCTATCTCCTAGATCTATCGCTATTTATCCTTCTCTAGTAGTATCCTTCTAGCAGCTTCTACTAGAGTAGCTTACGTGGCATTATGTAGATTGTAATATCTCTTGTCTTAGATAGATAGCTCTGTGATCAGATCGATCACAGAATCCGGGTGTGATCCTGAGCACCTGGATTCTGATGAGAATCCTGATAGCTAGAGAACAGCTAAGTAGCTTATTCTCTAACAGGGTAACAGCCCTGCGCTAGTTATTCAATACCCAGGGTAACAGCCCTGCGCTGGTTATTTAATACCTAGGGTAATAGCCCTACGCTAGTTATTTAATACCCAGCGCTTGCCTAATTTAGCAGGTGTTGATTACTGCTAAGAGAAATGTCAATTCCTAGCGTTTTTTTGTCAATTCCCAGCGCTTTCCTAATTAGGCTAGCTCTAGGCTAGTCTTATTAGGGTAATGCTAGTCCTAACTAGGTAATTCCTGGTTATGCAATTCCTAGCGTAAAACCCTGCGCACGGGCCAGAATTTACTTAATTCCCGTTGGGAATTGTCTATCCTAATAATCTTAGAAAGCCCTCTCTAGGGTGCGCATAGTGCCCTTACGGGCCCGTGCATAGCTCTAGAAAGGCCCCTAGGGGCTTTCTAGACGTCTAGGACAGTTAACTATATAGTTAGGGAGCTAGCTCTTAGTGTTTAGTATCTAAATAAGTGCGTAGCTATAACTTAATAACGCCTTGCTTATAGCTCTTATTTATTACTATATAATATATAAGTAAATATATAAAAATCTCTCTAAATAGATCTATTATAGTTAGTAATTATAGTATAAGTAATACTATTATTAGTATAAACTATAGTATTACTACTATATAGTAGTAAATTAATAGTTATTTATATTTCTATTTATTTTAGTTACTCTACTAACATAAATCTAGTTATTAGACGTTGCCTTAGTATACTTAAAACTCTAATTCTAGGGTTAGAGTTAACTTAGGGTTAAGCCCTAACCCTACTCTACCTTAGGGCATAGGCTATATTAGTAAACACTAACTTTCTATTATATTTTATTAAATATCTTGCGCTATAGCTATTATATAGCTATAAAAAGTAGCTTATTAAAATTATATAGGTTTTCTATATCTATAATAGAAGTTATATTTATTTTAAGCCTTATTCTAATCTTAATTCTAGCGCCTATATAAATCTGCAGAATTAAGGTCTGTAAACTCGCCAAGAAATCTAGAATTAAGGTCAATTCTGACCTTAATCCTGTTAGGGATTGATGATAGGGTAGAGATAATAATGTTCTCTGCTAAGCTAATGCGCGATTGGATTACTAGCCTTAAGAGAGCTAATATAGCAGTATTAGAGCGTAGGCGGCGTAAGAAGAAGTGGATATAGAAGCGAGAAGTCCTTATAAAGAGAGCTGGAGAGGATATACTCGCTTAACGTAAGGCTAATAAGCAGATTACTTATAAGGAGCGTTAGGGTAGGGAGCGATTAAGTATTAGCCGCCAGGCTGTAACGCGCTGTAGTAGATGCAAAGAGGCTAGCCATAACTCGCGTACATGTAAGAAAGATACACTAGATATTAATTAATCTACTTTGTTAATATCTATCTAAATTATTAATATATAGTAGAGCTATACGCTTGCAGAGGTGTAAAGAGTTAGTGGGGTGCGCCGCTCGCTTGCCTGCGCCGCTCGCTTGCCATATACGTTACTTTTATTTTCTTTATTTTTTCTTCTTTCTTACTCTCTTTATTATTATTTTTTTATTTCTTTTTTACTCTTTTACTCTTCTAATTTTCTACTTTTCTACTCTTTTACTTTTTTATTTTTATTTTCTTTTACTTTTTTACTATTTTACTTTTATTCTCTTTTACTTTTTTTTTCTCTTATTTTTTTTTTCTTTTATTTCTCTTACTTTACTACTTCTAATATTACTATTTTCTCTTTTCCTTTTTATTCTATATTACTATTACTATTTATTTTTTCTCTTTTTCTTTTACTATTATTTTTTATTACTTATCTTTTTATTTCTTAAATCTTTTTTTTATTTATTATTATTTTATTTTTTTTACTTTTTTTTAACTCTCTAACTTACTAAATTTTCTATATTTTTACTCTTTTACTCTTTTACTCTCTTACTTTATTACTCTTTTACTCTTTTACTCTCTTACTTTTTTACTTTCTTACTTCTTTTACTTTACTACTTTACTACTCTACTACTCTATTATATTTTTACTCTCTTATTTTTTTACTTTTCATACTTTTCTACTTCTTTTACTTTTCTACTTCTCTTACTTTTCTATTTCTCTTACTCTACTACTTCTTTTACTATCCTTTATTTTACTTTCTTATTCTTATTCTTTTTTTCTTTTTTTACTTTATCATTTTTTTACTTTTATTTTTTCTATATCTATAAAAGCGGTTATATAGCCTATTTTCCTCTTCTTCTTCTCTTTCTACTTTTACTACTACTTCTACTACTACTCTGCTACTACTCTACTACTTCTACTAGTATAGCCCCTACTACTGCTGTAACACCATTACTTACCACTCTGCCTAGCACTCTTTCTCTAGCCTTCTACCTAATCCACTGCCTAAATCCTCTATCGCTGCTCTCCCTGCCTTTATTATATCTATCTTGCCTAACTACTATATCTGCCCTATCGCCCTGTAGCTACTTTCTCCCTTGCCTAGCCTTTAACAGCCTATATAAGACTAGCACTACTTCTATTACTACTACTACTACTACTACTACTACTACTACTACTACTACTACTACTACTACTACTACTACTACTACTACTACTACTACTACTACTACTACTACTACTACTACTACTACTACTACTACTACTACTACTCATGCCGCTGTTTATATTACAGCCTATGCTGCTACTTATGCTACTGCTCATGCTGCTGCTGCTCATGCTGCTGCTTCTCCTGCTGCTGCTTCTCCTGCTGCTGCTTCTCCTGCTGCTGCTTATGCTGCTACTTATGCTACTACCCATGCTGCCGCCTATGCTGCTCATGCTGCTCTTGCTGCGTTCCCTGCTACTTCTCTTGCTGCTGCTTATGCTACTGTTTATATTGCTGCACATGTTACTGCACATGCTGCTGCTCATGCTACTGCTGCCTATGCTGTCGCCCATGCTGCTACTGCCTTTGCTGCTGCCGTAGCCGCCGCCGCTGCTGCCTTCGCTGCCTCCACTGCCTCTGCTCCCTCTGCTCCCTCTGCTGCTGCCTCTGCTGCTGTCGCCGCTGCTACTGCCGCTGCCTCTGCTGCCTCTGCTGGCGCTGCTTCTGACGCTGCTGCTAGCACTGGTCCTGACACTGCTGCTAGCACTGGTTCTGACGCTGCTGCTGGCGATGCTGTCGCTGCTGCTGGCGCTGCTCCTAACGCTGCTGCGGGCGATACTGCTGCTAGACTATCTAGCTTAGAAGAAAGCCTAAGGAACGCATGCCATGACAAGCTGAGTGTTCGAAACACGTCAATTGATCGTGGGCTTAGCCCCTGAACGATATCTGCCTGTACTGCGTACGCTATCACTCCAGCTGCTGTAGTTCTGCTATTCTGCAGCTCTAGTGGATCTTCTCCATCCTCCTCTTCCTCTAGGGTAGCCTCTCCACCATTAATAGTAGCAGTAGTAGCGCAAGGTCGTCTTTTTAGCCGCTTGTTATAGCCTGCAGCAAAGCGCTCTCCTACTACCTCACGCCCTATCCCTATAGCCACGTGACGGTAGTCTGCTGTCGTTAGCTGTGCTCCTAGCTGCTCTGCTGTCTCTGCTGTCATTGTACGCGTAAGGCGACTTGTATCCCATGGTCCACTATTATCTGCCCATAGAAAGTCACTTGCTAACGCAGTAGCTGCCTTACCTTGGCTGCTTAGCAGCATCGCGCGTATAGGGCGTAGATAGAGCAGATAGGCAGTAATTAGCTGCCCTACTGCCTCTAGCAAGAACCGCGCTACTACCTTAGGTCTATTCTACTGTGCCTGTACCTTATAGTAGCGCGTAATTACTACAACTTGGCTATCTATTATGTAGAGATTGCGGTCTTGTAGCACGCCATTGCGCCAGCGCATAGGGAGTAGCTCTGGCCCACGAGCAGGCTAGCCACCTGTAAGGTGAATAGCAAGGCAGAGTAGCTCTAGGAAACGATTAATCTGTTTTAAGTAGTGCTTGACTGCTCGCGACTTCCACTGTACGCGCTGCTCCAGCTGCTCTAGCTCCTCCAGCTGCCCACGCTGCTCATGCTGCTCGTGCTGCTCGTGCTGCCTACGCTGCTTGTGTTGCTTATGCTGCTCGTGCTGCCCACGCTGCCTACGCTGCCCATGCTGCAGTTGTACGCGCTCTTAATAGAGCTTCTTCGCCTTTGGTACTGTAGCTAGTCGATCTAGTATCCATGCCTGCCCTTGGCGTAGCTGTGAGGCTAAGAGGTAGCACGCGCCACGGCGTGCGACAGAAACATCATCTTCTAGCTTAGCTAGCCTAGTTATTAGCTGATGATCCTGCTTACTAGTCTATAGTAGCTCCTCCTATAGCATGCGTTCTGCTTTAGCGACAATACCTTGCGTAAGCTTACGAAATCGTTGCAATATAATAGGTCGTTCTTTAATATAGAACGTCTGTTAATCTGTAAACTACTATATACTACTAGTAATGCTGCTAGGCGTGCGTAGGGTAATATACTTAGCGTACTCTAGCAAGCTTACTATATTGCTTATTGGACTATAGGAGCTAAGGACAAGATAGCGCGCGCGATAGTCAAGAAAGCTCCTAGTAGCTACTGCGTTCTGCTCTGCTCGCCTATCTGATGGCAGAGCTATCTTAATAGATAGAGCGCGTACGCAGTATACTAGGGAGCTTAGCAGTGAGGCAAACTGCTCTGCAGTACGTAGCTGACTAGTCTTAGCATGGATACTAAGAGCAGCAAGGAAGTGGATAAGCGCACTATTAAAAGGCTGCTAATATATCTCTTGGCAGATTAGCGCTTTGGATAGACGCAGGACATACGTACGCTGCTTAGCTGCTCTAGTAATACTGCTCTCTGACGAGAGAGATAGCCATAGCTGCTTAGCTATCTCCTTCTGGCTGCCATGCCATGGGAATAGCTCTGCGATACTGGCGAGCTCAGCTGGTAGTAAGGACTCCTGTCGCTGCTCCTGATGCTGCTCCTGACGCTGCTCCTGGCGCTGCTGCTGGTGACGCTGACGCTGCTGCTGGCGATGCTGACGCTGCTCCTGGCGCTGCTCCTGGCGCTGCTGCTGCTGCTGCTGCTCTATAGCTACCATGCGGAGACAGTAGCAGAGGAGTCGTGCCCAGAGCCGTGCTGCGCGCACCTGGCTAGCCTTGTTCTGCATTCTACTAAATGGGCGTACGTCGCTGCTATGTGGCCGTGGACTACGCAGCCAGCGTCGCGTATCACCTATTAATGTATCTAGGCCCTCTACTGCCTGCTCTACAACCTCCTCTACAAGGTAGACAACGCGCTGTAGACGTGGCTCGTCATAAGTAGGTGGCCGTATTGCGTATGATAGTAGTTGCCAGTTAGGGTAGGCCTGTAGGTGCTTATCCTACTGCGTCCGCTTAAACCAGCTAGTATAGTCCCTAGGCGAGGCTTCTTCTGCTATACGCCTGATATGCTTACTATCCTCACGCTCAACAGCGTCCCACTCATAGGATAGGCTAGCTAGGCGCTGCTCATAGCTCCTCTGCTCTGTCTCCTGCCTACGCTGCTCCATCTCTTGCCTACGCTGCTGCCTACGCTGCTGCCTATGCTGCTGCCTATGCTCTTGCTCCTGCTCCTGCTCCTGAACAATAAAGTAGCGTATATAACGCCTCTCCTGGAAGAATGTCTGCACCTTAACAGGCTTCCATAGCTGGACACCATGCTCAGCGTACGAGATAGTAGAAGCAGTAGACCAGCGGGTAAGGTGAATGCCATGATGCTGGTTCACGTGCTTCTGCATGCAGCTACGGCTTGTGCTAATAAATCCACACGCTATACTAGGCGCGTTACGAATACCACTGCTACTGCTACTGCTGCTGCTACTGCTGCTGCTACTGCTGCTGCTGCTGCTCGTCTCGCAGCAGCAGACTAGTGCGTCTACTGGTGCAGCTAGCTCGGCCAATGGTGCGCTGTAAGGCTCTGGTAGAGGGACTTGATCTGGCGATAGTAGAGTCAGATAATCGTACGCGCTAAGGAGCGCTCTTCTGTCTGCTGCTAGTAGCTTATGCTGCCGCTTGAGATGCTCATCTACGCCATAGACAGCACACTGATGCTGGTGGCAGACAAGCACGCTATAGATAGGTAGGTAGGTAAGCATAGTTGTAGGTATAGAGAGATGATAAGTGTAGTGTATATTATTTCTCTTTTTATCTACTTTATGCTCTACTACTACTACTACTTCTTATTATACTACTACACGTAAAAGAGGTGGCTGGGAGGTGATTACGTTGGTAAGGGCCCCCTGGTCAAGGGCTCGCACGGGCCACAGGAGGGTCAGGAGGCATAGTCAAGGAAGGGGGCATAGTCGAGGGTTGTCTCTATGGGGCCAAAGTCGAGGAGTTAGGGGCCAAAGTCGAGGAGTTAAGGGCCAAAGTCGAGGTGATCCTTGGGCATAGGTAGAGGTTGCGTCTATTTTAAATATAATTCAAGCTATTGTTCTATGCCCCTCATGATTCTGCAGAACAATAGCTGGGAAATTCAGCAACCCTAATGGAATAATAGCCGGAACCAGCTATTGTTCCGTCAGGGATTGAGGATAGGGTAGGTAGCTCGAGTGTTAAAATGCGTAGAGACTTCATGTTGTGTCGGCGGGTACCTGAAGATGTGAGGAAGGAGTAGTTATCTGAGCTGCGCTTGTGGGATACAAGGGACACAAGATGAGCGTATGTGTAACGGCACACTATCAAACCAACCCAGTGGCCATTCAGCCGATAGATCCAAGATCAAGCCGAACCAGATCCGAGTCGGACCCGTATCGGCTAGTATAAGTACAGACTATCCCACATAGTTATTCTCTAGACTTTTGATATCCTTTCGTACAAGGCTTATAGGTGTCTATCGAATCAAGGCTCATTTGATGTCCTACGCACTCCCATATGCCTCTGAGCGACTCTACTGCCGATACTGATCCGACTAGTCTTGCCTGTGCCGTTACATTAGCCGACCTGGCCTTAACGCAATGGATAGGGTTAGTAAATCGTTCCGGGATTGTGACAGGAAGTTTGGTACCAGTCATGGCGTTTGATGTTGGGATCGTGACAGGAGTTTCAAGACTAGGGATGGTATCTAACGTTAATTGCATGCCTACTTCCTGCTCCGGCTGCTTGCCTTTGTCTAGGGGTGTGAATTCGACGTCATGGGCTTACTCAACCACACGTTATTCGTATGGGTCCTTAGCGGTACGGACTGAAAGACTAGGAGCATTTTGCTCTGAGTTCGCGATGCGGCATCCTAGCCCTTCCTTCTAATACGGGCTGCGTCAGCACCAGCGGCGTATCCGTCCTTGAGGCGGTCCGGGTCAGTCGAATCTTAAGTTCTCCTATGGTTTTCTCGTGGGTGGCTCTATCGTGTGCAATGATCGATCTCAGTCTTCATTAAGCGCATTCTTCCATTGCGACAATTTGCATGGGAAATTGGCTGCTTGGGTCACCATACTAGTCACCGTGATACCTATCAGTTCTATTGGAATTACTAAATGAATACACAACGCTCAAAGTCTATGAGTAAAATGCGCTAAGCAAGCGAACACGCTTGTTCAATTTTCAACTACTGAAAGCCGCATCCGTTATTGATACCGCTGAACCCCATCTTCGTCAATCAAATTCGGCAACAAGTTCACCAAGCCTGTTTCAGCCTGCTATACAAACGCAACTATCACGATGCGTTGAGGCTGCTTATCTGCAAATGTGCCTTATTGAAGGTACTAGCAAAATGTGAGTCAGGATTTTGCAATAATTCCTGTGGGTCGCCAAATTCGGCGATCCGGCCCTGGTCCATGAAGATAACACAGTCAAATTGTGCAAGGATCTCGAGACGATGCGCGATGTAGAGCACCGTCGAACCCTCGAAGCCATTCAGGACAGCAGAGTCTATGACTTGCTGAGTGCTGCTATCGGCCCTGGAAAAAAAATCGCGAGGTCAGTTCCCTTTCTGGAATATGCAATCATGATAGCTCCGTGGACCAGGACTTACCTGCTTGTAGGTTCATCAAGCAAAACCAAACGGGTTTTTTGAAGCAGTGCTCGGACGAGAAAAAAGATTTGCTGCTCTCCGTAGGAAAGAATATCGTCAACAACAAGAGTATCGAGACCCTCACGCTCCTTGAACCTGTTGTATAGGCCATACTCTGTAAGGACTTCGATCATCTTTTCGTCAGTAAAAGGTTCTGAGGAACCTAGAGCCAGATTCTTCCGGACACTTGCGCGCAGTAATACGCCATTCTGTGGAACCACTGTCACGCTCGAACGCAACGAGTCCGACTCGAGGAACGAGACATCTATGCCATCGATGATGACGGTGCCTTTCTGTATACAAACAAGACCGAGAATAGAAGCAACTAGTGTGCTTTTCCCACTAGAGAGCTATCGTCAGTATCACGAAGAGAAGATGCAATGGTAGGGAGGGACAATTCCATACCTGCCCGTGCGCCCACAGATTCCAACCTTCCATCCTGGCTCGATCTTGAGTGTCAAATTCTGTATGACAGGAGGCATAGAGTCGCTGTCCATTTAAGACACATTAGTTGATGTTCAATCGATCGCGTCTTCAGCAATGTCAAAACGACTCACCTATATGAAAGCGAAACGTCAGAAAACTGGACTTCGCCTTTGTCTGGCCAATTTCGGGGTGGCTTTAAGCTCCTGTACGACGCGATCTCGCGAGGGGTATTTTCGGAGAAGTCTTTGATGCGTCTCATAGCACCGAAAGATGTTTCCAGCTCTGTCCATTGCGTGATCAAGAGCTTGGTAGAACTCCCAAGTCCCACTATACTGAACAGCGCTAAACCAATGCGTGGCTCGCGCGTGTAAACTGAGACAGAGATAATAATGACTGCCAATGCTGCAGTAACGAGATCGAGAACAAGACCAAGCATAATCTGTACGGTTGCCAGAAGATAGAACGGCGTTTGGGACGCAATGATGTGTTGTTTTGACTCCTTCTGTGTATGGTCCATCCATCCAAAAGTCCGCATGGTTGCAAGACCTTCGATAGACCGAACAAACAGTGATACGATGGGGGCCTTGGCCTCAAGATCCAGCAGGCGCAGTTGATAAGACGTCGGCAAATACATGGACTGGATCCAATACACCAGAATCAAGAGGAACGGAATAGCAATTCCAGAAAGGTGCGATCCAATGATTAGGGTGACAGATTGAGCAAGCAGCTGCAAGAGAGTGAGTATCGTACCGATAAATGCCAAGGGAATATCTTGATCTATGACGGCAAGATCTTGAGAGAATCTGGGGAACGAGTGCGTTAGCTCAAACAGGCTTATGGCTTGGTGCGTGTGTGCTAGTATACCTATTGGTTATGGAGCCCATATCCGTTGTAGCGAGAAAAGATAGTGGAGCGCTGAAAGTATTGTTAAAAAGAAGCATAATGGTGTGAGGGGAGGATAGCAACTTACTAAAGAAGCGCGTTGGCTAGCGATCCATGGAATGAGAGAGAAATGCGTGGTGCGACTCTTAGTGTGAAATGCGTGCAAGCTGCTGAAAACGCGCACAACGCCAAAAAGCTCAAACCCAAGTAAACGCCCGTGACAGTGCCAATGCTGTCATGTTGTTCTTGCGGGCTTTTCAATACCCAGCTCTGCATATAAATCTCTGTCAGGTTGTGTGAGCCTCCTGAGCAAGTTATATCATCGTCCCGTACCTAAGAGAGACTTACGCGGATAAGTAACCCCTACCACAAATATGCAGAGTAGGAAGATGAAGCCTATCAAACCCCGCCTTCCAGCGACTCGGATGAACATAGCATAGAGAGCTCTTTCGCCGCCCCTTTGATATCTCTCACTGCCCTTGCCTTCCCCTTCTAACAATAGCTGAGCTTCTTTTGCGGCCTCATCTTCACTAAGCACCAAAGGATTCATCAAACAAGTACTCTCCGAATGTTTTGGTACTGAAACATCTAATGGATTCGATTCGCTCTTAGTCAGCTGGGGTCCGTCGGGTCCGAGCGAAAGTGTTGCAATGTTGGTGGGCAAAGGTTTGCCTATCAGCATGTCAGCAGCTTCAATTATCTAATGGTCAAAGCGAGTGAACGTACGTGAAGCTGAGACCAAGAACGTAGTGATGGAATGCTCTCGAAGGAAACCGTGCGCGCCGACGAGATTCTCTAGTATTATATGCTCTGTATTAGCATCTAATCCACTTAGACAATCGTCCAAGACAAGGATTCGCGGGCGTGCATAGATAGCGCGAGCCAAACACTATAGATCAGTTAGCAGTCGTTCCAATCTAATGGGTCCAGATGATGACCAACAATGCGAGCCTTTTGGCCTCCGCTCAAGGTGGTTCCGTTCCCAAAACAGAGACTGCTGTCCCCTCCAGGAATATTTTTCAAATCTATGTCCAAGGCACATATGCGAATGGTGTCGGCGTATCGTTCTGGGTCAAATGGTGCAGGTCCTGTAATATTATCCCGGATGCTAACATGGTCCAACCAGGGGTTTTGATCACAATAGCCGATGATGTTGTCACCGACAGATACCTCTCCTGTGCAATACCGCACTTCGCCAAGTACCATTTTTAAGAGTGTGGACTTCCCTGATGCCACTGGACCCTTGACTTGGATGATCGAGCCAGGCTTAATGTCGATGTTGACTTTCTTAACGATGTCATCGGTTTCCTTTTCGTACTTTGCGCTGGCGTCGTTCATGACCACCATGGACTGTGAAGACTTTGCCAAACCGTTTATTCGACGTGGGTCCAACCTGTAGTGTTTGGTGCACACACCTTGTATACGTGAAATGCAACCAATGGCTGTCACTACTTCGAATACTGCTTCGACCAGGATCCCTACACTCGAACTCAGGATACTGAAGAGCGTCAATGTTCCGAATGCACGACTGGAGTCCAATATTTTAGCATCGCCGTGTCTGCGCAACAATATGAACGTGACGAATCCAAAGGCTGGGACAAGTGCAACGGCGGCTTGGGACAACGTAGCAACTGTAATCAAGAACGCTCGAAATTTCTGCGAACGCTGCACTTCGGAAACCCTCGCTGCACCGAGATTGTCAAGAAGCCCCTTCGTATATCCCATCATTTTTACACTCTTGAATTCAGCCAAGATCTTGACTACCTGAGCGACACGGACTTCAGTAGCTTCGAACCAGCGTTTCTGAGCCTCGCTGCCACTGACTGCGATAAGCAACACAGCAGCCATACTGACTGATTAGGTCAGCACTTCGGTGCTTTTGTTTTGCAAATTACGGGATCATGTCTTACCAAATGAAACACCAAGCGCGGCTACCATGACAACACCGATGGCGCGCTCAATTAGAAACAGTGCTATGGCGCCCGAAATAACGTTGGCCCAGACTTCGTGTAGTTCCCGAACGCCAAACTGAATGCGCTCGATATCCGCACTCACCAAGGTCGTGGCTGAACCTGCCAGCTCTATGGCAGAGTCCAGATGCGAAAGACGTTGGAACACATAGTCGGTAAGACTAGCTCGCATCGCCGTGGCAGTTCGTACGGTCTGCTGACGATAAAGAGTGTATGTAACCTACTAACCGGGATTAGAAAGAACAGCCCATTGGATCGAGACCAGAGAACTACTCACAGCCAAGCCAAGGTAGACAAAGACATAGGCACCGATCAGCGATATCCTTGTCTGGGACTGCTGATAATCCGGAGCATCTAAGACCCACGCTGTGGACGTCGTTACAAGGAAGGGTTGTGCTAGGGTCAAACCAAGGTAACAAGCGCGTGGTAAAACAGGACTAAGTAGATCTCTCCAATGGAGCTTGAGAAGACTGACAAACAATGGTTGATTGAGATCTGTATTGTCTAATTAGCCTGCTGATGCACTCACTCATCCTAATGCTGAATAGCGTACCATTTACAACTGTTGGGTCTAGTGCGCACGTGGTCAACCTGGGGTCTACCAACGGCAAAGTTTTGGGTGTGAATGTGTGCTTGTAGCCGTAGATAAAAGTGGGTACAATCCAAGCAAGCAACGAACGTTCTACTATGCCACGCTTCTCTTCAGGGGAAGGCTTTCGGATTTCCTCTCGCACGAGAGCATCCTTGGGTGCCAATTCAAGTGCGAGAGCAATTCCCATCAAGCTTGTAGTAACGATAAAGGCTGTGAGGACCCCAGTCGAACTTGGCATATGCCAAAGAGTGCGGCAACGAGCGGCATTCGTCGGTGCCGCAACAAGGAGATATAACGTGAGGAGGGATGAAGGACGAGGAGATCTTCTATGTTCCAAGTACGAAAGAGCGCCCATAATGACAACGGCGAAGGCTCCGATGGCGGTGACTGGAATTGTTGCCCGAGTGTTGGCCATAGTATTGATACAGGCCAAGGCAAGGAAGACCACTTGCGAAATAAATATAAGAGCGTAAATAATCTGTTTGGCCGAGCCGTAAAGTTTAGGACTCAAAGATTGCAAGGGTTGACAAGGATTGCATCTTGATACGAAAAAAAGACTTACCGACTTGGAGAGGCCTAGGATAGATACACGCACGACGCCCTCGGCGCGAATGAGCTCTGGTATGCGCCATACCAGTGCCAGCAGAATTAGGCACGAAGCGGGGAGCACGAAGAGGATCGTCTCCTCGAACAGCAATGTGAAGTCGAAGTTGTCCAAGCAGCCTTGGACCACGGGGCCGAAAACATCTTCGTCCTCGCGTGCACATTGCCCACGCATCTTCGCGGAGGTTTGGAGAAGCCGCGTGTGCAAGGTTTTGCGAGGCTCAATACTCGATAGCAATCACGGTTGGTTGAAGTGGGAGAGACAGGGGAAAAGGGAAAAGGCCCTGCGCACTAATAGTGCGTTGACTAGCTGCAGGTGTCTCAGCAATGGGAGGCCGTTCTTTCTGCCTTAGCGCGCGGTATCAGTTGTGGCTTATAACAGTTAACGACTGTAACGTAGTGGATCAGTAAGCTAGACACCCGAAAACCCACCAAAAATCGCAAAAACTGACCCCTGTAGGTTCAACAGCGCGCAGATGATAAAGTCTTTAAAACTAATACTAGGTTTTACTATCTTTCTATTACCTCTAGGCGAGATAAATAAGTATCTAATTTAAAAGAATCTAAGAACTAGTGACTTAAGAGCCAAAACCTGTCAGAATCATCCAATCCCAGTATTGTGTAGGCCTGCTTATCTAGCATCTTGATAAGAGCTTAACATAAGCAAAGAAATGATACTAATAGCCTTGTAGACTCAATTATTTGCGTGTTGTTGAATCTACGGGGGTCAGTTTTTGCGATTTTTGGTGGGTTTTCGGGTGTCTAGCTTACTGATCTGGCCAGCTTACTGATCAGATATGTTAATACAATGGGCTTAGTCAGGTGGGGCAGTCATAGAAATTCAGGAGCCGGAAAAGCAAAGCCCCCTGCGACCCCGGTGAGATGTAAAATTGGTTATTCACAGGTTAACTTGGCAAGTGCAAGGGCATGTACCTGGAAGAAGTTACTATTGGGTACTCACGCCGGAGCAATTACCATAGTACACGTGCATAAGTAGTGTACATTGCAGGGTTGTGTCAGCGCTTTTTCCAACGTTCTTCATTCGCTAGATTTGCTTAATAAGCAATTAGTTTGGCGCACCATCGAATTGCTGTGGCTCAGAAGCTTCGGCGATGAGATCCCTTTACCCTTGTTCTATCTCGCTGCATTGCACACTACTTATACTATGTACCAAAGTACAAAGCATTAACTACCCATTCTAACGATCCCTACATATAAGACATGTCTTCCGCTGCCACGTTTTGGCTCGCTTGGCGCACATGACCGGCATGGCTTTGGCGAGACCAACAAAGTCCCTTCCGGCCACCTACTATAGGTTCTCGCATCGGGTCCTATACGCTTTGACTATGCATATACTATTGCAGCTTTGGCTGCAGATCATGGCACGCTGATTGAAATGTCAAGCTCTTATCCAATTGGCTAGAAAAGCGTAGATATCACGTAACTAGTCGTTCCTGCGATAAGAAAACAATAAGGGCATCATGTGATGTCTCTTTACAATGGAAATCTGCTAAGTGAGAGCTGCTAGCCCTTCGACACCTGTTTACAAGCCCATATCTCTCAATACCGGGTAGAGGAGGAAAGGTACACATATTTAGTCATGGCTCGGCTCGTACAATCGAAGGTTAGAATCTCAAGACTAGCTATGTACGCGCTCCGAAGCGTTCCCAAAAGCCCCCATTTATCCATCACACCTTTTGCCAAGGGTCTGCTATATACACCTGCTTCTTCAATTCTCGCTTGAGCACCTTTCCACTCGCACTTTTCGGGATTTCTTTTACAAAGATGATACGGTCCTGTAGACGGCACACCTCGGGCAACGCCAGGTCATTGTAGTCCCGAATCGTCTTTTTGACCTCAGCGTCGCTTGCATCCGGAGTGTATGTAGGCGCCCGGACTATAAAAGCTAAAGCTCGCTCGCCGGCTGCTTCGTCAGCCACACCAACGACCGCAGTCTCAGCCACAGCAGGGTGTTGGCTCAAGTGGCTCTCAATTTGGCCAGGCGCGACTTGATTGCCCTAAACAATATTTTGTCAATAAACATCGTCCTGGATATGCGATTCACACATTGTATTTGCATGCTCACTTGCCTTGACTTTAATCATGTCGCGTATCCGGTCTACGATGAATAGATGTGTTTCACCACTTGGAGCCACGCGGAAGAGACCGACATCCCCTGTTGGCCACGAGAATTCTTCGTCACCTGCAGGCGGGAGAAGGGCCTCGCTGGCATGGTCAATATATCCACGTAGGACGCTAGGAGAGGCAATTTCGATCTCGCCCATCTCCTCCAGTCCCTCAACCTCGCGGCCGTTATCATCTCTCAGAATGATGCGGACACCTGGAAGCAGGACACCGCTTGAACCCGGGAAAATATCACCAGGATGAGACAAGGATCCGATACCACAGCTCTCGGTCTGGCCTAGTAGAGTATTAGACTTTTGCTCAAACTACGCTTTCAAGAGCTTACCCCAGCCGCTAAGAAGTTGCCAATCAGGTCGCGCAGCCTGCATTCTCGCAAAAGCTTCTTTATTAAGAGGTCCGCCACCTGATACAATGGCGCGAACGGAGCTCAAGTCGAAGCGACTCAATATGGATGCGTTTCGCGATAGAGCGTTGATGATAGGCGGTACCTGATCCCATCAGCTTGCATCCTAAGCGCGACAAGGGACGAAAAAATGCGGTTAATTGACAAACTCACCAAATAAAGTGTGTTGATGCGATATTTGACGATAGAAGTCAGAATCTCCATCAGATTGAACCCTCGATGCACAATGACGCTGTCGCCGTAGTACATGAGGACGTGAGTGATCAAAAGACCATAAATGTGATTGAATGGTAGGAAGCCCAGAGTCACCTCAGAGCTTCTCTCCCTCGTGGCCTCATAGAAATATGCCGCCTGTAGGATGCTAGCAATCATATTTTCGTGTGTGATTGCCACAATACGCTACCACGTTGTAAGAAAGGTCTCATTAGTCGAATAAGATACATAGTAGACAATAAATTTACCTGGAAACCCGAAGTACCGCTAGTGGTACAGAAGTACGCGACACGTCGAGCCGCTTCGTTGGCAGACAAAGTGATCTTGTCAACTGCAGGCAGATTTTGAGCACTTGTGATCAGGTCATCCAAAGTGGGAATGCTAGCTATTTCCTGGTCTAGCTCAACTGCTGCTTCTTGCGGAGTATGGTTGGGCACTGAGAGCCTGTATATGGGTACTTCTGAAGACAGAGAACTCCGCCGAATTGCATCTTGACCCAATGGAAGCAAATCTTGTGATATGAAAATAGCACATGGTGGTACGTTAGCAAGATGCCCGGCGATTTCATCAGCCGAGCTCGTTGGTTGCAACATGAGGCATCCACCGCCTAAGCGATGGACAGCCCATGAAAGAATCAGAGTGTCAACCTAGAGAAATATCAAACTTGTGTCTAGAGGTTGGTATGTGAGTGGGCTTACGCTATTAGAAGCAATAATGGCAACGATTTTGTGCCATCGTTGCCCAGGGACCAGCTTCCACGACGATGCCAAAGCTGCTGCCACCTGACCGACACGAACACCAATCTCATCTGCAGTCCATGCCCGATCAGTTGATGCCTCGACAAAGGGAGGGCGCTTGTCCTCCGACCTAGATCTCGCGGTATTAGCTAGATTTACTGCCAAGCAAAAGTCCCCAATAGCTTCTTGGAGCGGGAGAGGAGAAGGTAAGGTGGGAAGAAAAGTCGGTGGTGTGAAGATCATGATGACAACCTATTCCGTAGATAACGAAAGGAGTACGTCTGGAAAATTATCTTGATGTGACTGCGATGATTATACGCCTTTCGCTGCCGAGATATCGCTTCAAGATTGTTTCAATGCCACGATGGAGAGCGCCTCGGAGTACAATAACTAAGAAGCCACGAAAGATTGCCCGAACATTAGAAGTCACATAACGTTATTAGACGCTCCGCTATTCCTAATGCGGTATATTTACATGGGATATTCACACGCAAGGCGGGCTGTCATTAGCGCATTCCACATCGGTCCTTGGCTCCAATGATCGTTACAAAGGTATTACACCAAATAAGCGCACTTCATGAAGATGGAGTACCTAGACCTCTGAGCCTCCACATGCGCCGGTCCTCTACTAGGGAATTAATGCGTCCTTCAAAACATCAATTTGTGGGACAAATCATATGGCCGGAATTATTTTACTCATTTGAATACACAACGACTGACAGACGAATCTTGAACCCTTTCATCTGCAGCAACCGTGCACTAGTCCCAATCTATCACAGCCGCGGTCATCTCTTAGCTCCCGTGTCCCTGTAACCTTCCTCGAATTGAGAATGACATCTAACGCTGTATACAATCTCCCAGTGGAATTAAGCAAAGGCACGGCTATGGACTCCCCAATGATTTGCAGAGAGCACCCAATCAAGGCCACCATGCTACTTCATGATACCATAGAAGTCAATGGCCACGTCCAATCGCTCTCCGAAAACCATGGAAGGGAGTTTCCCAAAGGTACCACGTGGATTGTCCAAAAGTTCGGAGGCACTAGTCTTGGCAAATTTGCTGCGACCATCGCTAAGGACATCGTACTGTATGTTAGTCCGGATCACATTGGATTCGTCACAAACTGATCGCAACAGGCCAGGTCTCAAAGAACACCGAGTTGCTGTTGTCTGTTCGGCGAGGAGCACCAAAAGTAAGAGTGAGGGTACCACTAACCGTCTCTTGTGCGCCGCTGAAAATGTTCTCGTGGCTGATCCGCGCAAATATGTCGACATCGTCGAGGAGTTGCATCGGGACCATGTCACTGCTGGCCAAGAAACGATACAAGATAAGGACATCTTGAAGCAGTATATTGCCCAAGTGAATTGGGAATGCCATAACTTGCTTAATATTCTAGATAGCGCACGATTCCTCAAGGCTGTCACCAATCAGACTAGGGATATGATTATTGGCGTAGGGGAAAAGTTGAGTTGCCTGCTCATGACAGCTCTTCTGCAGATCAAAGGCGCCAATGCTGTCTGCGTCGATCTCAGCGAGATCACCAACCGCAACTCAACTACCATCGCCTCGGACGAGGAACTTTACAGGGAGCTCGCTCGCCTCATTCGCATCGAGATCCTGGCCCTTGGTCCTAAGGTCGTCCCCGTCATCACAGGGTTCTTTGGCAAAGTTCCGGGAGGACTGCTCGAACAGGTCGGTCGAGGCTACACGGATCTTTGCGCCGCAGTCGTTGCCGTTGGACTACAAGCTCTCGAATTACAAATTTGGAAGGAGGTCGATGGTGTCTTCACCGCCGACCCTCGAAAGGTCTCCCGGGCCCGCCTCCTCGAGTCCATCACCCCAGCCGAAGCAGCCGAGTTGACATTTTACGGTTCCGAAGTAATTCATCCCTTCACTATGGATCAAGTCAATCGCGCAAATATCCCAATTCGTATTAAGAACGTCATGAATCCACATTCTTTGGGCACTGTAATCCACTCAGACCCAGCAGATACCACCTTGGCCAAACTTGAACCAACACTCTTCCGCAACCGCTCAGCCTCAACTCTTCTTGGCGTCGAGCCAAGACGGCCGACGGCGGTCACAGCCAAGCCTCAGATTACGGTGCTTAACATACACTCCAACAAACGGACTCGAGCGCACGGGTTCCTCGCTTCTATCTTCTCCATCCTCGATCAAAACGGCCTTTCTGTCGATCTCATCTCCTCGTCCGAAGTCCATGTTTCCATGGCTATTCATTCAGAAAACACACGCCTCGCAGCTCTCTAGGGCGAGGACGACCTCCATATCCAATCCGAAGCTCTGCGACGTGCGGTCGACAGTCTCAAAGCTTGGGGCGATGTCGACCTCGTGCCCAACCTGGCCATCATCTCTCTCGTCGGGCGCCATCTCCGGGGTATGAGAGGTATCTCGGGTCGCTTCTTCAACACGTTGGGCGAACACGGCATCAACATTGAGATGATAAGCCAGGGTGCCAGTGAGATCAGCATTGGCTGCGTGGTCGAGGAGCGGGAAGCGACTCGTGCGCTGAACGTCGTACATGCCACGATGTTTGCTGCATTTCCAGACTCATAGAGAGAAAAGACGGGATTGGTGAAGAAACAAGTCTAATCAACGTTGAGAACCAATTTCTTCCAAACTTCTTCATCACCTTGCTTCTCCATCGCAGCGGAAGCAACAGCAACAACGCATAGCGATCTCTTGCCACACACCCTATAGCCAGCGAGATCCAGTAGATGCTCGTACCTTCTGAAGCACTTCGTTATCTTGATCAACATTGATTTGCTTATTCCCGGCCAAAGTAGGATTGGGAGGTGGCCCAATCTACGTGATGCGGTCAAGTTGGAAACCTCGTACATGGCGTGTTTAGCGCATCAAAGCCATACCATGATGAGATGGTGGCCAACGGTCTGTCGAAGAGCTAATTTGATAAAAATATGCAGAGGAGTATATTGGCACCGGAAGATGGTTGTGATTCGGTCTAAAGAAATGATCGACCAGAATTTACGAGTGTAGTAATGTTTGCGACAGATATACGTTGTCCGCTTCTCAGCCAGATAGACGTTGCGGCACGCCCTATGAAGATCGATGCACCTAGTATCACCCAGAGCTTGATCGTCTGCCTACCTAGCGATAAGCAGAGTGCTCAATTGCTTAGTAGTGCCAAGACACACTGATCACTGTGTAGGTCACGTGACTGCGATATGGTTGAGAAGGATTGCGGCGCAGCGTCTCAAGCAGCATCCTTCAAATTGCTCACTAGTCCGAGAGCGTGAGACTTTTCAAGGGTTGTAACAAGGTGTGCAAAGTTGGTGGGGTGACCCACTCGCTTGCATAGCCCGCTCGCTTGTCAAGTACGTTACTCCATGTTGAAAATCGTATTAGAGTCCTTCAAAGACACCTTAGACCTAGTAAGGATTAGCACTAGTCAGCTGCACTCGATAAAGACATGAAGACGGCGTAATGATCAGCAAGACCCCATGATTAATGGATACAAGACGATTGTAACCGCTGATACTCACGTCGTCACGTTATTTTCCGCGGCTGCAATACGATTTTAAACATGGCGTGGGCGGGCAGTTTCGTTAGGGCAAGGCTAAGTTTGCTGATGAGTCAGAAATATTGTATCAAAACCAGTTATTGCGGTCTAGCTGCATGCGGCGTAGGGCAAAACCGGGGGAACCCAGGCTTTGAAACGCAGGCACCTGGTAGATACGAAGGCACCAATGTAGAGTAGGGCAGGCGCGACCCGGCGCTAAAAGCCCGCAGCTGACGTTGAACCCTTATTTCCGCTGCATGTGATGAGAAGCTCCTTGTTAAAGTTCCCTTCGTCCCTGCCTCTCTCCCGCCTGTGGCATTGACATCAGGAATCAAGAACCCTTTGTACCAGACCACCACGGGCGAGCCCAATATCAGCAGCCCTCTCGCCCTCGACCATCTGCTTGGAAAATGAAGAAGCCCGCGCGAGAGCCGGTGGAGCAACGTCCCTCACTTCAGCTCGGACAAGCTACCACCGACACCCTAACCGATTCGGCAAGACCGACAACCACCAAAGTTGCGCATCCGATTCTCCTCGACGACGACGAGCTAGCCCTCGACAATGTGCCCCCTCCTGCCTACGGCGACATCTACGGCGAGATTCATGATGAAACGAATGGCTCGGACACGATTGCCAGGACCACCGACGATGGCCGTGTTAACATCCGCATCAATCACTTCAACCGCCGTATATCCCAGATCTTCACCCCTGCTTTACAGCGACAACTTCAGGAGAGCGAAGATAGTTTGCCTCCTCCTCCTCCATATATTCCCCCCTCCCTAGGAGGCGCAAGAGACATTCCCCCGCCTCCGCCCTTGAACGTCGTTATTCAGGTTGTGGGCTCACGCGGAGACGTCCAGCCTTTCGTGGCCTTAGGAAAGGTCTTGAAAGAAACATACGGTCATCGTGTACGCCTAGCCACACACCCAACCTTTAGAGACTTTGTCCAAGGCCAAGGTCTGGAATTCTTCAGCATTGGTGGCGATCCAGCCCAACTGATGGCCTTCATGGTCAAAAACCCCGGTCTAAGGCCAGACATGCGCACTATAGCGAGCGGAGACGTCGGGCGGCGAAGAAAAGATGTTGCTGAGTACATTCAAGGCTGCTGGCGATCATGTTATGAACCCGGAGACGGAATTGACGATGACCTTTATGAGTCTCCTAGTGATGAGTATGGCTCTAGCCCGGCAGCAAGACACTTTGTTGCCGACTGCATCATTGCCAATCCTCCGAGTTTTGCCCACATTCATTGCGCAGAGAAGCTCGGCATCCCGCTCCATATCATGTTCACTATGCCCTATTCGCCTACCCACGCATTTCCCCATCCGCTTGCGAACATTCAATCCTCGAATGACGACCCCCAATTAACTAACTACTTTAGCTACGCTGTTATTGAACTTCTCTCGTGGCAGGTCCTTGGCGATATTATTAACCGTTTTCGCGCAAAGTGCCTTGGTTTAGACCCTGTGAGTAGGGTCTGGGGCCCTGCAATGCTTCATCGGCTGAAAATACCCCACACTTATTGCTGGTCTCCAGCGCTCATAGCCAAACCAAAGGACTGGGGTTCTCATATATCTATATCCGGGTTCTGCTTTCTTAACTTAGCCTCGGACTACACGCCTCCAGCTGCTTTACAGGCATTCCTCAACAACGGTCCACCCCCTGTCTACATAGGGTTTGGGAGCATAGTCCTGGACAACCCCAATGCGATGACGCAACTCATTTTTGAGGCCGTGAGGAAGACTGGCCAGCGTGTCCTCCTTTCCAAAGGTTGGGGAGGCATGGGCGCAGACGAGCTTCATGTTCCCAATGACATCTTCATGCTAGGCAATGTACCACATGACTGGCTTTTCAGACATGTCTCGTGCGTCGTGCACCATGGTGGCGCGGGAACTACAGCGGCAGGCATCACTGCAGGCCGGCCAACTGTAGTTGTTCCCTTTTTTGGGGATCAGCCATTCTGGGGTGCCATGGTCGCGCGAGCAGGTGCAGGCCCGAAGCCGATCCCCCACAAACAACTCACGGTGGACAAATTAGCTGATGCTATCAATTTCTGTCTGAAACCTGAAAGCCTGGAACGCGCTCAAGCACTCGCAGGTAAGATGGCGGCAGAGCAAGGCAATAACCTGGCTGCTCAGTCGATCCATCAGTTTCTTGAGCCTGACCGACTTCGGTGCACGATCGCACCAGCTAGGCCTAGTGCGTGGCGTATCAAGCGTACTAAGGTTAAGTTGAGCGCTTTCGCTGCTTATACTCTGGTGAATGCAAACCTTTTGGAGTTCAAGGACTTGAAGCTCTTCAGACCACAGGAACATTACATCGACGAGGGTCCATTGGATCCGATATCCGGTGGCTTTACGGCTTTTATGGGTGCAGTTGGCGGCATGATGATGGGACTAGCTGACGTTCCTTCGGAGACTTGGAGAGCTATGCGGATGCCGGCTACACGGAGCCGACAGCAGTCCCAGACATCATTGCCAACTATTGCGAGCACAAGCAGAGCCTCAGATGCACAAGAGGCTTCAATTTCATCGAATTCGCATGGACAGAGTGAACCAAGCTTGATAGCGAAAGACTCTATTGCCTCTGTTGCTTCTGTTGAAAGCTCTGATGTCATGTCCGGCCGGTCAACTCCCACTTCGAACGCCGATTCAAGCTCAGTGTCCGGTCCGTCACAAGGCCTACTGAATCCCGAACAAGACGACCCTGGCCTAGGTCGACTCCGCAGTCGGAATGGATCTGGCCTCGGACAGAACCAGGACATGCTGCGCCCGACTGGCGTGCATATGACTAAGGGTGTTGGCCGTTTCGCAAGAGCGGTTGTTCAGGGACCTGTGGATATCTCGGTGAATCTCACGAGAGGAATGCACAATATTCCGAAACTTTGGGGAGACACTACCGTGCGCCCACAGGAAAGGGTCAGCGATTTCAGATCAGGTGTCAAGGCGGTAGGAAGAGAGTTTGGCTTCGGCTTCTACGATGGCATAACTGGCCTAGTCACCCAACCATGGAAAGGCGCCCAACAGAGGGGCGCTAGCGGCTTTGTTAAAGGAGTTGGCAAAGGGATTGGAGGTTTTATAGTGAAACCTGGCGCAGCCTTTTTGGGTATTCTAAGCCATACCATGCAGGGAGTTAACAAAGAGGTGGCGAGGTTATTCGGCAACAGCTTCCAGGATTACATTGCCACATCAAGAGCAACGCAAGGGTATGAAGAGTGGCTACAGAGCTCAGATGCAGAAAAGCAAGCCGTCATCATTGCGTGGAAATCGATTCAGAAAGATTTGAAGGAAAAGGTCAAGTCCAATGAGATTATTCCAGATGCCCGGAAATCACAACAAACGACGAATTCAGAGGAGGACAGTGAATACGGACAAAATGGCATGCAAACTATGAGATCCGTCCAGTCTTTCGACATTGTCGATGACAGAGCAGTAGACAGTGCAACTTTCAGTCCAGATAACCAGTCCGTTGAGCTCCAGCGCCACAGGCAAGATCACCAGGCAGGCCAAGTCAACGTACGTCAGGCGACATCGACCAGCGAATCAGAGGTGCAGCGACGCGCAAGCGTTGGTACATGGGACTCAGACGTGGATCACGAAGACATGAACTTGGAGCATGAAATCAATGAGCCTGGAACAATTTCAGAGAGGGCAGCAGCCGTTGCTGATCAATCACTTCGCCACGAGCGACCTCCTGTGTATGATCCAGGGCATCTCGCGGGCACCACGCAAAATGAGTTTGTAACAGAGCAAATGGGAAGTCAGAGGGAGAAGACAGCGCAGGAGAAGACAGAAGAAGAGATTGTGATGGAGTACATCAAAAAGCAAAGTCTCTTGGAAGCAGACCATCGAAACAAAGGTAAAGGCCGTGCCACAGAGAGAGACGACGAGGACGACGAAGAATTGCAGAGGGTCTTGAAGCTAAGTATGCAGGAAACGGGTCGGTACGCGGGGCCTTCAACGACATGATCTCTGATGCGATGTCCCTTTGAAGGGATCGAGTCGATTAACCTAAGCTCAATGACTTGACCCATATGATTACTCCATCCTGCGAGGATGGAGAGTAGGTTGTAATCATGTGCACAAAACGTATCCATAAGCTCGCAGACATGAGACAACAACGAATGAGTAAGAGGAAACAATGAAGTGACCTGGTGGCTCGGCTTTCATCTACGCCCAATTGATGTGTATGCTCTGCTGGCAACCCGCCCAATCTTGGAAAAGTCAGTGATGTAAAGTTTAGCTGCGGGCGCTACAGCGAGCCTACGCACAACGTGCGCACCTCGAACCCAGGGCAGAAAACCAGTACTACCATCTACAGTAGATTGCTAAGTTCTGCATCAGGGCTTTTTTTTTTTTTTTTTTTTTTTTTTTTGAGGAGTACGTACGGAATTGATTTGGATGTTCTGAACTTCTGGCCTAGCATGAGGATACTGCGTAGCTGCACCTTGCTGGCTGCGTACCACAATCCAGGCACTCCCAGGGACGCGTAATTAGCAGTTTGATTACCTTGTCTGCAGCAGAGTGACGAACACGCCTGGTGCGGCGCAATCCCTGTGGCGTGTGAATATGGAAACGAAATATGACAAGAGCAGTGCATTACAAACGCATCCTAGGCCCACGTATGGGTGAGCACAGGCCGGCACCCATACCAGGGCCAGACATGGCCCAAGCTCCGCTGCATAAGGCGCCTGATTTCGCCCCCAACTCTCTACCTCTGACATATACAACCAATTACAGCCTAGGCTGATCAGTCCCAAGTGGGCTGTGTGTGTGCACGGGCTGTAGCAAAACTGCCGGTTCTTCCTCATTCACAAAGGAACGCAAGGAGACCTGCCCATACGCCGCCGAGTGTACTCACAAATCTAGCTTTGCATTAGTTGCTTAGTGGCGCTAATCTGCTGGAACCGTTTGTTTGCGACTCCTTCTCAACCTGAGCGCTGGCCCTTGGTGATCATGCCGTGACCAATGCAAGGCCATCCCATCCCATCCAGTCCCAGACCCCAATTTTATTAGTTTCCTCGGCCCCGACCTGCGCTCTACAAACGTCGCATCATCCACTATCACTGTGATGGAAACATCTGACGAACTTGACGAGCTTGAGCGTGCAGCTGCAGGCCACGAGAACGCCGCTAGAGTTTTACAACCCATTCTAAGCCATGACTACGAACAGGTACCCCTTCTTGGCCACCCTCCCACACTGTACGACGATGAAAATGATCGTGACGGTTATTCTCGAGACTTCGCGCATCTCCCGTGGTACCAACGACCTACTATTGAGTGGGTCCTTGTTCCCTACCTTATCATGGCCCTGATTTTTGGCGGCATCATCACCCCTAAGATCAACCTAATCATCGATCTAATCTGTCGACAACACTATGTCGAAAATCCTCCGACCACCTTGAACGACTTGTCTGACGATCAATGCCGCATCCCTGAAGTCTCCCAAAAGGTCTCTATCTTCTTGCTCCTGGGTGCTTTGCTCAGTGGTATTCTCTCCGCTATAGTCAGCCCTCGTCTAGGCTCACTGTCAGATCTATACGGCCGCAAACCCATCTTCGTCTTGTGCAGCTTGGGAGCTCTGTGCGGCGAAGTTCTTATCATTTTGGCTGCTTCTTACCAAGACACCATACATGTCGACTGGATACTTCTCTCGTTCGTCCTGGAGGGTTTTACGGGCTCTTCGATCTTGGCCATGGCCATGGTGAATACTTATGCGACCGACTGCGTCTCCGCCCATCGTCGCAGCATGGCTTTCGGCTACCTGCACGGCTGCACATTCATAGGCTTATCCGTGGGGCCCATTCTGGCCGGCTACGTGGTGAAATGGATGGGCAGCATTGTGGCCGTTTTCTGGACAATGCTGGTTTCCCATGGCTGTTGCATTCTATTCGTTCTGTTCTGCGTTCCTGAGTCCGTTTCAAAACGTCGTCGAGAACAGGCACGCGAGAAGGCAGCCAGAGCAAAGATAGCTCATCACGAGAGGGGCCCTTGGATGCAGAGACTTCGCCAGCTGAATCTTTTGGAACCACTCAAAATCCTTTATCTCACCGGACCTGACAGTACACCCGCTCTACGGCGAAACCTTTTAGTATTGGCTGCTATGGACACTATCATGTTTGGAGTTGCCATGGGCAGCCTTGATGTCTTGCTGATATACGTCAACTATCAATTTGGTTGGGAAACATTCGAATCGGGTCGATACATGACTATTGTGAACAGTACGCGGGTGGCATTTCTGCTTATCGTTCTACCTGCTATAACCTACCTCGTACGCGACCGGGGGAGCGACCGCGCTGCTGTATCCAGCAAAGGAATTGACGTATTTGACCTGAGAATCATGCAGATTAGCATCTTCTTCGAAACTTTGGGGTGGGTCGGGTATGGTCTGACACGACAAGGTGACCTTTTCACCTTCTTCGGCGTCATCGGCGCTGCAGGCAGTATCTCTTCACCCGTGTTGCAGTCGGCGCTTACCAAGCATGTGCCATCGGACCAGACGGGGCAGCTGCTGGGTGCCAACGGACTTCTTCATGCTTTAACACAGATAATTGCACCTGTCATCTTCAACTCCATCTTCGCGGCGACTGTAGGCAACTTCACGCAGACGGTGTTTTTCTGTTTGGCTGTTTTATTTGGAATGGGCTTCATCGTCAGCTGGTTTGTTAAACCTAATAGTGAGTTGCAATCCGGTGGGAAAAAGAAGAGAGACGCGAAGAGAAATTAACACACTTCTGCAGCATATCTTGAGATGAACAGTGCTGTTGCCTCCACAGCGGAAGCCAGATCAGACGCGACATCCACATAATGACACCGAATCTACAGTTAATGGCCAAGATTCATATGCTAGAAAGAAAGCAGCGATGGAGAAGTGTGACGGATATGAAACTTCAGACAACCCGGCGCTGTTGCAGGCGTACCCTTGTTTTAGTGTACACATTTATATCGAACTTTGCAAACGATATTGCATGTCTAATAATTCCTTTCCTGATCACTCTCATTGTGCGTATTGCACTCTTGCACGCGAAAGCTCATCTTGGCATCTTTTTGGATGGGCTAACACTGGGGTAGGCCAACTCTTAGGGCCCTAGCTTAGCAATAACACAGAACGCTGTTAATCTCAATCGCTTGAAAAATGGAGTAATGAAACAAATTAATCAACATCCCTTCCAGCAATAGTTTCTCCGACTCCTTTCACGTTCCCTTTTCTAACGTCCCTCGGCGGTTATGGTGTGTGAGAAGATTAGACTTCTGCCTGCCGTTTACCCCAAAGTTAAGGACATTTCTGTCAAGCAGAAAGGAGACAACAAGGTTAGCGTTGCGAAGTGCAAAGTGGGGTAAGGTGCTTTTTGTGATGTGACAGTTTCAGGCCTCGCAAGCTTCGCCTAGTTGGGCTTGAGTAGCGAGAGTGTAAACGCGCGCGTTTGCAGGGGGCTTGATTAATTATTACACAGCTAGGTAAGAACAGAGGGTGCCCCACTCCAGCCCTCACCTCAGGCAACGCCACTATATAGTTACTACCTCCGTACAGAGTACAGAGTAATTATCCACCACCGAATTATCGCGCAAACCTTAGTGATATTACACCCACCGACCTTTAGTCAGCCACCTCACAACTTCCCTACGGTGCCTACTTACTTAGCTTCACCCCGCATTTCTCTCATCTTTAATTACCACTCGACGTGCTCGGTCCCTGCCCCTCAACCAAATTCTATCGCAGATCGCTAGACACTATGGCCATATTCTTGGCAGACAACAGGCCGCTGAATCTTGCGGTGCGAGCGCTACAGATCGTGCTCGCCATTGTTGTGATAGGAATAGTTGGCTATGGTATAAACTCATTTTCCTCACGCTACCGCCCACGCTTGACTCTGACTCTATGTCGTAGCCATCAATGGATATCACAGTCACGGCTCGGTCGCCCACACCCCCACTGGCGACTTCGATGTCACCGTCGGCGCGCCTAACTCCTGGGGCTTTTTGCTCTTCTGCGCAGCGTGGACTATCTTAGTCGTCATCTTCCAGCTCGTTTCCAGAAGCGCCTTTGGCGAACGCCCGCTGATAGACTACATCCGCGTCGGCGTCGAGATCGTGGCTGTCCTTTCGTGGTTTGCCGGCTGGATCGCCGCGGCTGTCAACATTGGCACCAGCGTTTGTTCGGCAGACCATGGTTCTTGTAGCGCAATAAAAGCCGGCACCGCCCTTGGCGCCCTCATGTGGCTGCTCTTCATGTTCACCACCGCTATGACCGTCTCCCTCTTCAACAACAGGAAGCGCCACCCAGTCAACCGTACCACCAGTCAGACTACACACGTTTGATCACCCGTGGCGGCATTCCTATACATTATGACACGCACCATAGGCGATGTAAACCGTCGTGGAATTTTGGGGGAGAAGGTTTTAGTAATGCTGTATGTTGCAGGTGTCTGTTATCGATCGAGTACAGGATGAATGAATGAAGAAAGTAAGCCGTGTATACCCGAGCAGGACTCAATACCTTATGTTTGGGCCGCGACGGTCACCATGCACTTGCAGGATCATGTTTGCAGAGTTTTATAGAAGGGAGTTTCCAAAAAAAAGGCAGTTTCGGAACGAAGGTTGTGGTCCCCTATCAAATAGGACACGCCAATCCCTACTGATCCCGCCATGATCTGTACATCAATAGCATGCAACTAAAGGGCTCACTTGACGTCGCCACATTTCCCTATCCGTTGCCTATGTCCATATGCATGCCTGTTCGCGCATCTACTGCAAGCCAGCTTAACTACCACATACTTCATGATTGGTTCAAACGAGTGTACAGCACATGAGCGAAGCACAACACCGTCCCAATACTAAGTCTTGTTTTCTACTATCCTATCTGTGCAGATTGTTTCCCGTGTCGGCTCAGAGAGGCTTAAGCAGGAACCGTTGCATTCGCAACGACGTCATTGTTGGTTACATGGAGGGCGCTTTCATTTGTTCCATTATTAGGTGGTGCTTCTTGGCAAGTGCTGAGCCAATCACCCCGTTTTTTTCGCATGCTTCTCATCCGTAAGGATGTAAAGAACCAGTGAATTACGGAATATTCACACATCTAGTTAGAGCGCCCCTAGTGCACACTGACAGGCCTTCTTTTTTCGTGGCCTCTGAACGCCGAACATGGCCTTGCTTGAAATCGTTCCAGAAGTTCATAACTCAATCGCTAACAAGTCCGCCAAGGTGGGACAAGGCCAGCTGTGTTCTAGCGCAACACTCGTTTCCTCCTAGCACTGTCCGAATCATACCGTTGCTCGCGCAGATCTTAGTAAAGTCCTTCATGCTATCTTGCATCATCGTAGCGTGCGGCCGTCGCTTGATTGAAGAAAAAAGCCCAAAAGCCAGCAGTACCTCGCTTTGTACGAGGAGGACGCCTTCATTGCATTCTCTCCTTATACATATCTAACTCCGGGACTTGCCTGGGCGCATCAAGAATGTCAGTTCTCTAATCTTCTGCATCAACCCGCCATTGACCTGCAACTGATCGCCCGCTGAAGCCTCCAGCAGGAGCTGAACTTGGGGTGTTTTGAGAAACGCTATGCAGAGACATGAATCAGAAGAGTCAAGGCGCTGGAACTTTCACGAGAAAATCATATATTAGAAGATGGCACGATACCTTTGAAGGCGATTGGAAGGTTGCTCAAAGACCCGGCTATCTCCAAAGAGGATGTATACAACGTGGACGAGACTGGCTGTCATGTTATTTATGCTAGATGTAGTAAAAGTCCTAGTGGGTAAAAATAACATGCGAAACTATAGAGGCGCACGTGTTAAACGCACGATAGTTACCACGATTGAATGCATTAGCGGTAATAGTAGATATCTACACCCTTTGATTTAATAGCTAGCTACCACGCACCAAAGCAACTAGACTATATTTCATACTTCTAGATAGAAACACTAGAGTTCCATTTCGCGAATGTCATCATCTTTCACTATCTCTTCTCTTATAGTTTTTATAAGCCATAGCCTTATTACGTTGTTGCATTTACTCTACTAAAGGTAGCCTGTTGTGAGTAGGCTAAGCGTCTACAATAGGAAGACGTTAATACACAGTAGAGTGACATGAAAAGAGCACTTGAAAAGGTTCTAGTTTGTAAACAGATATAAACTATCTAGTTGTTACAAGTAATAAGAAGGAATCTTTCGTCGGCGCAGGTCGCATGGTAAGAGACCATTGGGCCTCCACGTCAGAAGGTAATGATCACCGTGAGGTGACGATCACGTGACTACATCCCGCCAAGGCTGGCTATCCGAAATGGCAGTGCAAGAAGGGATGGCAAAGCCATCACAAACCTCCCGCTAAGATGGAATGAATGACACAACAGAAAACGAAGTCAATGGTATAAAGGATAGACAGATTTTACCATTATACTTATCATAGTTAACCTAAATTAACGTATCAGACAAGCAAGTCGATCGGGCAAGCGAGTCGGCCACCCAAAAAACCACCAAGATTGAGAAAACTCGAGTCTTGGTATTCCAGCAGCGACTCAAAATGAACTTCTAATGTTATATCCTTAACCTTTTAGGCCTACTCTAAGGCTTCTCTTAAAGTTCTAGAGTAATACAACTAGTGATTATTATGACTGTAATATGATATCATATTCTAGTCTTATTTCTGGGCTCCATCACTATCTCTTTAGAACTACTCTTCTAATTTACTCTCTAATCTAATAAACTACTTCAAATATGTAAAAAAAATGCAGATTATAAGATTTTGAAAGTTAACTTCAAGCTGTTGTAGAGATACTAAGGGTCAACGTAAGGGGCTGCGCTCCGTGGAGCAAAAGCTTGGGTATACAAGGGATTGTATTCGATAAGGAGCTAAGCTTCTAAGTTACACAGATATCTATATACAATACTAGTTACCCGACCAACAATCGGGCCGATCAGGTCCGGCGTCTGAGCGTTGTTCGGACGGTATGGGCAGAATCCGAGTGCTGCTCAGGGCACCTGGATTCTGTGAGACGACACGAGATCCCATCGAGGAGTAAGACCAAAGGGCACCAGCCCGTTACAGTCAAGTTTTCTTTAATTTTGGTGTTTTTTTGGGGGTGACTGACTCGCTTGTAAAGTACATTAAGCTCTTTACCTGACAAAAATTGTCACGTGACTTAGATATAAGACCAAGAGGAGAGCCCTCGGGTCTCCATCGGACAACCCTCGGGCCTATAGGGCTGAGGACCTTCATAGTATATAGCCTCCTATCTGACCTTTGGGATGAAACCCAAGGATTCGTCTGAATACTATCTGATATCTCTTGCTACTACCTCCCAAGTCTCTCACAAAAATACAGTGGGGGTCAGAAAAAAAAGTACTAAAAAAACTCAATATTTTCAAAAGTATATAACTTGGCGATTATATAAGCTAAAATTATCAAAATTAGTGCGTTTTATAGGTGAATAGAGGAAGATTCTAGTGGTACTAGTAATAGCTACTTAGTCAGCACAACCGTACTAGGAAAAATTACCAAATCTTGTAATGGGCGAGCCCTAACAGGCCGAGCGTACGACTACTTACGCCATCCATGTGCCAAAAAGGCAGTAACAAGACTTCAAGCTTGTCTTGAAGTCAAGGTAGTCGTATAGATATACTCGATCTCCTTGGCAAAGCCAAGGCACATATATGGGCGTAGCCCCTTACATTTAGAACGCGTAGTAATAGAAAGAAGTTAAAAAAGTAGAAACGCGCTAAAGTAGGTAAACTATTGTAAAGGCGGTATAGATAGTATAATAGGACTAGACATAATACACGAATATGTAAGTAGATAGTTGTCAGAATATGGGCATATTTTAGGTGGTTGGTAGAATCCGGGTGTGGTGCCTAGCACCCGGATTCTACGCAGCAGCTATCATACACAATCCACCGCGATCCAACTCACTCGGATCAGCGTACGCGGCAGCATAAGCCATAGGATCTAGATAGAGACTCCAGCTTCTGGAGTCCCTGTGTACAGCCAATAAGAGCTCACTGCCAAGACCAGCTCCCTAGCCGAGGCTGAAACAATGAGTTTTATCCTACACAAAAAGCAATAGCTAGACTACTCTTAAGGAGGCGCGCAGGCGCGCCTCTGAGAGGAGAGGACAGAGAAGATCATCAGATACGATCAATCAATTATCACAGTCTTTTATCATAGTTTTATTCCCGTCTTTAAGAACATCACAATCTGACAATAGTAGAAGTAGACTAAGAATAATATCTTATATTACTTTGCAATATACAGGTCTAAAGTAGGCTATTTTAGGCTATAATATGGTAGTTTTAGTGAAGGCTTAGCAAAAGTGTTCCACTTGCCCGTGGGGTACGTTATATAATCGTCAAATTATATACTTTTGAAAATAACGAGTTTTTTAGTACTTTTTTTTTTCTGACCCCCACTGTACTACTTATGAGTCTATAGTAGTATAGACTAAATTTATTGTAAAACTCTTTAGTGAACTCTTACAACTCTTTTCTACCAGAATCGCTAGATAAAACCCCTATAATTTAGTATAGTAGTGTGGAAGAAGTAGAGGCTACTTGTCCCAGTAGACTCAGAGATGTTCTCTGCTGCTTTTTCTAGTAAGCTCAGTGGTAGTCTACATTACTTAGTCTAATATACACTAAGAGGTAGTATTGTGGTGGAGCAACCAGGGGAAATAGAACAGACGGCCTGAAGCACACTCAGATAAGCTAAGGAAGGGAGTAATAAGGAGGAAAGGAGAAATTGAAGAGAAAATACATCGAAAAACTATCAAATATCAATGTCCAACGTCATTTTCAGCATCGAGCACATGTGTAGATGAAGGTGAATAATGCTCCACGACAATAGGTGTTGTTGTGGTAGGGTGGCTTACTCAATGACCATAATCACTCACTGACCATGTATAGTAAAGTACATTACTTTTTTATACTTCTCTACTGTAGGTGCACATAAACGAAGGAATGAGAACACAACACTCATAGCGCCAGTCTGGTACATAAGAAATTTCAAGCAAGCTTCGACACAGCTTCTTGTAGCTTGGCTGGGACCAACTTTGACCTACCCACGACCAAGTGGATAAGCTCTTCAATACTCCTAGACTCTCGAATCAAAAGGAGGGACACGTCAGCAGCGAGCATGACCACGATCCAGTTGCGCAATTCGACCGCCACTAATGAGTCAACTCCATATGAGTCCAGAGTGCGATGGAGCAGTATACCGTCCACCGGAGTGACTGTCAGTTTGCTTAATTCGCTAAGCACTGCGCGTCTGACGGCGTTGACTGCTTCTTCTGCAGTTTTGGCAGACCTGATCTGGTCGAACTGCTCTGCGTCATTCCCACTGCCGCCGGCTATCCCTGCACCTCCAAAATTCTCAGAGTCTTGGACCAGATGTGCGATGCGCCGTTGCTTCAGCCAGTCAGTTATGTTTGCACCAGCCTCGGGGAGCAAGCCAATGGTGGCCTGGCATTGCGATCCGCTGTTGGTCAGGGCATAATCGAGAGTGGCAAGAAGCTCAACGACCGAGATAGGGGAAAATCCTTGACGTTTCATAATGGAGAGCACAGCGGGTGTCTCACTGACAAAGCCAGCGTCGCCAACGACGCCAACATCGATCGCGAATCCGGACTGGCCTTGGTTTCGTCGATAGTGCATGAAGGCGTCCTGGAACGTACATGCAGCTGTGTAATTAACTTGAGCAGTATGGCCACTGATACCAGCGATTGAAGACAAGACGACGAAGAAGTCAATGTCACGGGGCAGGGCTTTATGTAGATTCCTGGTTCCGGCAACCTTAGGGGCCAAAGACGCCTCCCATTGCTGGTGTGTCATCTGGTCGAACAACGCATCCTGTTTAGTAACGCGTTAGTCACTGAACGAATTACTGTTTTGGGGTGGATGGTAGATATCACTGACCTCGAGCGCCATCGCGGCGTTAATGACACCTCGAATCGGGCCCAATCCGTCGACAACTTGTAGATCTCTTACAACGGCTTTTACAGCCTCTCTAGAAGAAATGTCACAACTCTTGGCAAGAACTTTGATGCCCATGCTGCGCATTTCTGCGACGCACGCGTTTGCAGCTGGAGATTTTTGTCCTGATCGCGACAATGCGACAATCGTCTGCGCGCCTCTCGCTCCGAGCCATCGGATGAGACGAATGCCCAGGCCACCAAAGCCACCAACCAAGATATAGGTGGCCTCAGGCTGTAGCATGGGAAGTGCGTGCGTTTCTGGGAGGGCCTGCGAATGTCATTAGGTCAGTATGTATACCTTCACATCGTATGCTCAAAAGGGTCATGCAACTTTGTACGCACCGGAACCAGTTCATCTTGATCCACTGTGAGGATTACTTTGCCCATATGCCTACCGGATGATATCAGACGGAAAGCAGCTTCGATCTCGCCAAGCTTGTATGGCTGGATGGTCACCTGATTTTTCAATTTCCCTCCAGCGATGAGTTCTACAACGTCGTTGAGCAAGCGGTACACGAGCTTTTTGTCTTCGGCCATCATCTGGACCAGATCGACACAGGCAAAGGTGATGTTTTGAAGCAGGAACTTCGTTGGCATCAGCGAATTGTCTAGGAAGTCCTTTTTGCCAATCTCGACGAAGCGTCCAAAGGATGCGAGGCAATCCAGAGACTCTCGGAACAGTTCGCCAGCTAGAGAATTCAGAATGACATTGACACCTTTGTTTCCGGTCGAGGCACGTAGCGCAGGCCCGAACGCTGGAGACCGACTCGTGAAGATGTGAGTTCGAGGAACACCAATGCTCTCAAGAAGAGCACGTTTCTCCTTTGATCCACATGTTGCATAGACCATGGCGCCGAGATGTTGGGCAAGGATGACAGCGGCTTGACCGACTGCTCCAGCAGCGGCATGGATCAAGATCGATTCTCCCGCTTTGAGTCTAGCCACATTAACTAGCGAGTGGTAGGTGGTTGCCCAGACAATTGGCAAAGATGCGCCAAGTGAGAAAGAGACGTTGTCCGGGATCCGAGCACAATGGTCTCCATCAACAATAGGGTAATTGTTGTACGATTGCGCATAGTAGCTGCAGACTCGATCACCAACCGTATAGCGGGAACTCATTTGGCTGCCAACTTCCACTACTATGCCAGCACAATCGTTCATCATGGTTGCAGAGCCACCGAGTTCACCGGTGGCAATGAGAACGTCCCGGAAATTGATACTGGCAGCACGACACTCGATTCGAATCTCGTGCGGTTCCAGACTACGACTGTACTCATGATCGTCTACCCATCGGAAGCTCTCTAGTAGTCCAGCTACACCTAGCTCGACCTTGAGTGGCCGCGAACGGTTCAGGAAAGCCGTCTGCTCGGGCTTGGATTTTAACGTGGAGCGGGCGATAGTCTCTTCAAGCTTCCCGTTGTGGAATAGTCGATTGACGTACAATTGTCCATTGCGTTCGGCGAACTCATAGTCAACATCAGCGAGGCTGCGATTGAAGTCGAATGTTTCAGAGGTCAGAAGCTGGGCTATCAAGGAACTCATACGCTCGTCATCTGCACCGCGCGAAGTGCTTGGATCGAGATCAAGCGTAACGTAACGAATATCAGGTTGTTCCAGCCTCAGAGATCGAGCAAAGCCCAGGGTCATTGCTCCATCGGGTGCGGTCGTGTTCATAGCAGCGCCTCGCGTGATCAGGAGCAGAGCTTTGCACGACAGGGCACAACTCTGGAGTTGCCGCCACAACGAAGCATCCATTCCAGCGAGCGCTTCACATATCCCTGAATTTATCACAAGCACCGTATCAGCAATGTTCGTGATGCTTTCAAGACTGCCGGTAGTGATCTGGCGCAGACTGAGTCCAGGGCTTTGACGAAGAGATTCGGCGATATTGTCAAGGCTACCTGTAGAATCTCCGGCCAAATCACTTGCAAAATGAAGTGATGTCTCGCTCAGGTCTGGCTTGGATTTAACAGGAGTCTTCGCAAAGATGACACTCATCGTGCCGCCTTCAGACTCCGCGTAGTCGGACACAATGATTGGATCAGATTCGAAACCCTGCTTCTGCAGCTTTTGTTTCCAATCAGCGTCGGGAAGGATAGGTGATGCTACCCGTCCTTCGTCGGCACCAGACCACCAGCCAGGTAGCGAGCCAAAGATAAGTTGGTACAAAGGTTCTGGCTTCGTGATCTCCATGAGGACCAACGTGCCCCCGGGACGAAGGAGCTGGCGAATATTGTCCAGAGAAGACGCAATGTTGGGAGTAGCGTGTACAACATTGCAGGCGATGACAACATCGTAGCTACCAGGTTCGAGATCTTGCGTGCCAGGAGCCTGCGCAAGATCGAAAGCCTTATAATTGACATTGTGGCCACACTGAGCCAAACGCTTGCGAGCTGCGGGAAAAAAGCCTGTAGAGAGATCGGTGAAGTCATACTGTCCGACTAATGGCTGGCCATTGTGAGACATTGCCTGCAGCAAGGGTAGTGTGGCTGAAGCTGTACCACCGCCAACCTCGAGCATCCGGAGCGACGGGTTGTGTAAACCGAGGGTCTTGCAGTACATGTTGATCTGATGGTAACAACGAGCATTTCGTTCCTCCGAGTACATCCTGCCGAGCAAATCACCTGGAGTGAGGAGGGAGATAGGGTCGGCAGTACCACGTAGGAGATCAACAAGATTCTCACCTACGCGTTTTACTCCTTCAAAGGCAACACTTGTATCCGAAGTGGTTGCCTCCCTGGCTTCTAACACCGCTTCAGGAGAATAGGCATCCGTGGCCAGGAAGTCCTGCATCCATTTGTACCATAACTGTTGATAGCCGGACGCAACTTGGTCTTCTTTGATCTGGTTGAGGGCCCGCTGCACGTGAGCGCGTACGTCCGCGCTGACAGCGATGTTGCGCAGACGTGAAGACCCAGCAGGAAGTGTTTCCTTGCAATGAGCGATGATTTGCTGTGGTGTCATGCTGGGATAATGACCTACCCACTCAGGACTGTGTGCCAATTGTCGAGACATTGCTGCCTCGAGATTTCCAGGCAGCTGAGCCGTCCTCATTCCATGAACGCTTATTACAGGTCGTTCATCCAGCTCTATCTGAGCGCTCCATGAAGAACCTGCGTCTTTGGCCAGAGCGTAGGTGCGTAACTCGGTTCCTTCCGGAACCTCGAAAGCAGTTGAAATAGTAACTTGTTCAATGAAAACCGGCACCACGGGAGCCTTGATCTCTCGTTCCACCAGGAGACTGGCGCATATTCCATGGAATAGTGTGGAGTCGAGCATTCCGGGATGCACAATATATGTTTGCGGTCCAAAGGGGTGCGCCGAACTCTGTACATTGGGCATTTTGTTGGTAGTCACACATGAATCAGTCCGCCCTTGCAAATCTACAACGTTATCAAACGGAGCATACCACTCCATTCCAACCTGCCGTGCGGTGGCGTAAAATCGGTTCGGCGAGATGTGGTGCGAGATAGAAGCAAGAGTTTGCTCCTTGACCTTCAAGTTATCGTCCAGGCGATCTGCTAGCATTGAATCGTCTGCAATGGCGCGGATGCGGCCGCGACAATGCTCATTCCATTCTTTGCCAGAGTTTGTCGAAAAGACTCGGAACTCTTTCCAATCTGGCCACGAACTCTTCGCGCTCTGTGCCTCAGGTCGCAGCGACAGACAGATCTCAGTCTCTGTGTCACCCTCTTTGAGTACCAGCGCCTTAGAGAAGCTACAATTGCTGAATGTGTACCCAACAGCCACTTTAGATTCATCCTTGAATGCCATGAAGCGACGCATCGCCTCAAGGGCCATGGCCAGGTATCCCGCTGCTGGGAAAATCACTTGGCCCTGCACGATATGATGCTGCAGCCAAGGCAACTCCTTGAGCCTTAGGAAGCGACGCCATTTAGGTTCTGCATGATGCACATCCGATGATAGATTGCCCAACAACTCATGCGGCAAGAACTGACGGTGACTGAACTCGCGTGTAATACGAGTTTCATGCCAATGACGCTGTTCATGATTGAAAGCATACGGCGGCACGTCTTTCAACATACGTGGCAAATGCGCACGGAACCCGGCATTTGCGCGATGAAAGTCAATGGAGCTGCCTAGGGCGAAGAGGTCGGCGAGAGCGCGTAACATAGTCTCAGTCGCGCTGGCCTTCCTTTTAAGACAAGACACATACTGGACGCGAGTCGAAGATCCTAGGCCCTTCAACGTCTCTTTGACTGCGCCTTGCATCTGCGCGTGAGGACCCACTTCCAGGAGAATGTCAACCTTAGGGGTATGTTGTGGTCCTTCATGCTTTTCGCCAAGGATTAGTCCTTTCAAAGCTCCGCCGAAGAGAACAGGAGAAACCAGATTGCGAGCCCAGTAATCCCCATCCAGCAAAGATCCAGTGGGTAACTCTTTTCCCCACAAGGACGACACCATGCGTCCAGTAATTGGACGTGGCTGAATATGGGCAATAACAGATCGGTACTCGTCTTCGATTGACTGCATCATCTGAGAATGATACGCAGCTCCTTGAGTCTTAAGTTTGCGGTGGAAAACATCGGCATTCTGTAGCAGGCACGCTATCTGATCGATGCCGTCATTGCCGCCAGAAAGCGTCACACTGGTGGGGCTGTTGTAGCATGCAATCTTGACCAAAGCCGTGTCAGTTGTCTTGATCTGCTCGATGAACGTCTGTACGACTTCAGGTGTGGCACCAACAGCAAGCATGCCTCCGGACACACCAGTGGATATCAACTTAGATGTTAGGCGACCGCGGTGATATGCCACCGTCAATGCGTCTTCGAAAGTGAGCGCGTCTACAGCGTAGGCCGCAGCGATTTCTCCACTAGAGTGGCCCACGACAGCTGATGGACGCAACTTCAGAGAAGCAAGCGTGTCGACCAAAGCCAATTGTATAGCCGTTGAAAGAGTCTGGCCATACTCCGGCTCGTCTACACGTGAGCTTTTGGGGCTCTCATGACTCAGCTCAGTGAAAAGGTCCCACTTGCATCCCAAAGTCCGGAGGTGGGTATTGGCGCGATGCAGAGATTGGTGAAAAATAGGCCAATCATTAATGAGCTCTCGACCCATGTTATGATACTGGGCTCCTTGGCCTCCGAACACATACCCAACACGGGCTCCTCCCTTGAATGGCGCTCTAACAGGGATAGGCATCTGCTCCAACACGTCGAGCTGTGCCAGTAAATCTTCTTCGTCGTAAGCAATAACAGAGGCGCTATAGTCATGGATAGTCCGCTTGTTGACTGTCAGAGCCAGGCGATCTAGGAACCTATTGACGTCCTCCAACGAAGTGGCAAGGGTTTTGCTAGAATATTCAGCTAGACGCCGTGCATTCCTATAACAGCCCTGCTCCTCGGTGCCGGTCAAGATAAACACACGAGGCAGCTCTGTTAAGACGTCAGATTCCATGTTGGTCTTTTCATTGACATGGTTGCTGTCGCTGATAATCGAAGTATGCTTAGAGTCATTGTCTCCATTGGTGGGGTCAACGCCATTGATGCCATTGGTACCCTTAATTCCGTTCACATCGTTGATGCCATTGGTATTCTTGGTACCACTCACACCATTGGTGTGGTTCACACCGTTGATGCCGTTCACACCGTTGGTGCCGTTCACATCGTTGGTGCCGCTCACACCGTTGGTGCCGCTCATACCGTTGAGCACATCAATGGAGTTGGAGTGGTTTATGGCGTCGGGACGAATATGCTCATCAGCACGATCCACGATGACATGAGCATTAGTGCCCCCATACCCAAAGCTTTAAAAATCAGCACAAGCTTGCAATCCTTAGATATGGGCTGTCTTACCTGTTAACAGAGATGCGACGAAGAGTTTTCTTCTCAAATGTGGTTGGGATCTGTGACGAGTTAGCTGAATAGCCCCACTAATTGCTGATGTGTGCCATGTATACTTTCAAATTCCACATGTCTAGCGGAATCTTGGGATTAGGCTTTTCATAATTGACCTGAGGGGGCAAGGATTGGTTTTCGAGCATCAAGACGGACTTGATCAACCCTGCAATACCAGCCGCGCTCTCCGTATGACCGATGTTTCCTTTGACGGACCCCATAACCAATGGCCCTTGAGTCGAGTTACGGGGGCGAGCAAGTACATTGGCAATCGCTTGAGCTTCGATCGGATCGCCGACCGCCGTGCCTGTTCCGTGGGCCTCGACATAATCGGTTTCAGCAGGGACAAGCCCAACCTCGGCATATGCCCGGCGGATTAGTTCTTCTTGCGCTTCACCGCTTGGCACACTGATGCCCTGTGGTGTTCGGCCGTCTTGATTGAGTGCCGAGTTGCGGATTACAGCGCGGATCATGTCGCCATCCTTGATGGCCAACGAAAGCGGCTTCAAAACGACGCAACCACATCCTTCCCCACGACCATAGCCATTAGCTCGCTCATCAAATGAGAAGGAACGACCATCAGGCGAAAACATCTTTAATTTACTTTGGTAGGTAAAACGCTGAGGATCGAGTAAGATATTAACGCCGCCGACAAGGCTCATTGTGCTTTCGCCGCTGCGCAAGCTCTGGACAGCATTGTGTAGTGCCACCAGACTCGCAGAACAGCCCGTATCAACGGTAAAACTGGGTCCCCGTAGGTTGAAAAAGAAAGAGACTCGATTGGAGGTAATGGCTGTGCCAGTACCAAGGGTGTGGTAGAGTTCCTGGTGTTCAGGATCTCGCGCCATGATCTCGCTGTAGTCGGAACTCCACTGGCCAACGTATACACCCGTGGAGGATCCCCAAAGTTGGGGGATCGTCAAGCCAGCATTCTCGAAGGCTTCGTACGCAAGCTCCAATGTGAGACGCTGTTGAGGATCCATAGCTCGAGCCTCGGTAGGCTTGATCCCAAAGAAGTTGCAATCGAACGCGGCCACATCCGAGTCCAAGAAATGTCCTCCAGGAGTGTTTGTCGTGCTGGGGTGGGGATCTCCCTTGTGGTAAAATGCCTTCATGTTGAATCGGTCTTTGGGCACCTCACTCCATGCCGATTTTCCGCTCGACAGGACGTCCCATAGACGAGATGGCTCGGAGGCGCCGCCTGGGAAGCGACAGCTCATGCCAATGATAGCGATAGGCTCTGGTGTCATGTTGGAGGCCATTTCAAGATTAAAGAAAACTATGGAACATAGTATTTGAGATCCAACTGGAGTATCGCCGCATAGTATATCGCATTCATGCGCAAACTCGTTTTAAGAAGTACCCTGATTTTGGGGGCTTAAAACGGTCATCCTCGTTTAGCCGCGTTATACTGACCCGACTTACCAGCCCTTGCTACCTGTTACTGGCGCAAGAACGAGAGAAAGGGTGGAGCAATACCAAGAATAAATTTATTCAGCTTTTCGAACCGGTCTCAAAATAAAATCTCCTACTAACAAGATATTCACCGTTTGTCATCCACAGTATATCTTGATTTAGCACTATGGTGCACGGATAGAGTCAGTTTGATTGTCCTGCTTTCGGCGTTGCTAGATCTTGGGACCCGTGGACACCGGGTAACCGGGTACAGCCCGGTAATTCGTAAATGTACACGCTAGTGCATACCGGCATGCTGCATAACGAGCCAAATATACCAGCCTCGAGCTTTCATAACATGACAATTTTTTTTCCCGAACGAATTAAGTCATTAAAAGCTCCAGAATCGATATTTCAACAGCACCAGGTCTATTCGTAGTAATAGAATATCAATAAGATGCTGATCACACAAGGCTTAATACAGGGCGTTGCCACTGAATACACAAAAATTGGTAATAACTAGGTACCGGGAAGGGCAATAACATTTCTTGGCATTACCAGTACCGTTGCCTAGGCATTAACGTTTTCGTGCATAGCGCTACGCATGACATCGATTGCAGCTGTGCGCATGTACTTTTACATGTCAATTATTAGGTAATCGTACGCTGCATCTCGACGGATCCAACGTGGCTAAACCTTGCACCTTGCTAATGCAGGGTCCAGCCCCACAGCCTACTAGCGCTGTTGGCGTCCCGTCTTTAGTGGCCGTCTAGCGTTTCTCAATCGCCTCTACCGTGCACGGTTTCTGAGCAATAATGAAATGACTAGGGTATTAGTTTACAAATTGCAACTTATGCAAGGCCACTAGTAGTGGCTGGTGGCGAGCTAGCAGTCAGCCTTGAAGGCATGTCACTTTTTTTTCTTGACTTGAGTGAGGGACAACCACTAGGAGAAGTTCAACTTCACTCTCTGTGTTGCTTCGTAAAACATCTTTTTGATCGCAAACTTGATTCAAGACGAAACCTAGATAGTCTTTCACAGGACATTGTCACACTCAGCGAATTCACCAGTACCTAATACCATCACCCCAACACACATCGAAAATGGCACACTCCGACAGCACGGAAACACTCATGGAGCCATCGAAGCTCGTACTTGGCAAGGTCATGGCTGCCTTGCTCGAGATTGATGTCGACTCCCTGGACTGGAATACGTCCTTTATATTGCTAGGCGGTGACTCCATCCTAGCAATCGACTTCATCGTCAGATGTCGCGACGAAGGCATCATTGTAGACATGAAGGAGCTCTTGGAGGCGAAAAGCTTGGCAGCACTCGCTGAGCACATAGATCGCCGTAACGTTGGAGCTGCAAACGGAGTCAATGGACATGGAAACGGAGTCAATGGACATGCAAATGGCACGAATGGACATGGAAAGCCCGCGGTTTCGAACGGGCGGAATGATTGGAACGCAAGTGATACGACGATTGTTGGTCGTCGATTGCGCTTTGCGTCCATGGAAATTGCGCAAGGCGAAGTCACTTCCATCCTGAGCACGCTGGAGCGCATTGCCGCCCGACACTCAGCCTTACGTTCCAAATGGTCCGTCTCATCACCTGATCACTGGATGCTTACATCCAGCGCCCCGTCAACAACAGAGGGACATCGACGATTTTATTTCGCAGAGAGCTTGGAGGCGGAACACGTGAACGATGCATACGAAGTACTGAGGAGGGCTTTGGCTTCTGCTGAAGCGCCACCATTCGGATGTTTGGCCATGTCCAACCATGCAATGAAGGGTACTCGTATCATGGCCCTCGCTGCAGATGCTAATGTCGTCGATTCTCTCTCTATGCGCCTTGTGCTGCGCGAGTTGAAAACATGTATGAACGGGTCGCACGTTGAGCCCAGCTTCGACTTCCAGTTCAGCGATTGGGTGGCTCAAGGATGCTACAGTCGCTCGGTAGGCTCTCCGCATCGTCAGAGCTCTCAAAGGTCATTGAAGTATCCGCTGGAAGCAGCCATTGTGACGAGGTCCAAGTCAGCCGATGATACGGGTATGTCGGGACTGGATGGACATGCCGAAGGCTTCCTCGCTTTCTCGCTTTCTCATTCGACAACCGAAAATCTTTTGGCATCGCAAACGCACGCTTCCCTGAGGACAAGTCCGGTCGACATTGTGAACGCAGCTCTCTCTCGCGCCCTCTGGTCACAATCTCAGGATCCGGAGGCGGTCCTTCGTATCCAATCTGCGTACAGCATTCGCGAAGAGCAGGGCATCCCCTTGGAAGCCATAGGCTGTTTCGAGGTTGAGGTGGGATTTGAAGCACTCGCACCGGAACCTCAGGAGAGTTTGCTCCACGCAGTTCGGCGGATACGTGATGCTCGCGCAGGGCGCTCCTGTAGCAACGCCTTGGAGCGACGCGCCGCGTCCGCCGCGGCCGTCTATGTCGACTGCACGCGCCTCCAGACAAGCCAGCAAGACTTGTCATGTGGCGATTGGCGGTTCTCGGATCCCATTCTCGGCCATGGTTCGCGTGTGTTTGTCGAAATGGTAGCCGGCCAGGCACGTGTTTCAGTAGACCTCGATGGTATGAGTCTTGATGCTGAGCGCGTTGCCGACGAGTTCCAAAGCTGCGTCGAGGAAATGGTGAATGCGCTCATCAGCGCTCCGCCAACGGCGACGCTGGCCGACTTTCCCCTCGTGCAGTGGCCCTACCCAGCGCTGGACGAGCTCGCGGCAGAGCTGCAGAGGCACAAGATGAGCATCGACGACGTCGAATCCATCGCGCCTTGTTCGGCGGTGCAGGAGAGCTTCTTTGTCAGCCAGGCCATGAATGCTGCGTCCTACGTCAGCCATGTCTCCATCACGCTGCAGTCGGCCGCCACCCAGACCGCCGGCCGGCCTGCAGTGGAGCGCGTTGTCGAGGCGTGGGGAGAGACGGTCAAGCGACACGCAATGCTCCGCACGACGTTTGTCGAGAGCAAGGACCGGCCGGGCAAAAGCGACCAGGTGGTTCTCAGGCCCTTGGCGATGCCACCCTGCGTCGAGGTGCGCCCTTCGCCCCGGCCCGTTGGCAGCAGCCCTGCCGTGAGCCCCCACCCGTTCCAAGCCTCGCTTCGCCTCTGCATCTCGGAAATCAGCGCGGCGGAGCTTCGACTCGAGCTGGAGATATCGCATGCCCTGGTCGATGGCCATTCGGCACGCATCCTGCTGCACGACTTCCGTGCCAGCTATGTGCGCGCAGCCTACTTCTCGGCACAGCCGCCGCTTCCCTACACTGTGTTCGCATCCCACCAGCAGCGCGCCGCTGGCAGCGAAGAGGCATCTGCAGGCGCCGCCTACTGGACTAGGTACCTGAATGCCGCCACCCCGTCACATCTACCCGTTCTCACCAGCAATCCCCGCCTCACCCAGCTCCAGACGGCTCGCTGTTCCTTGCCGCTACCCGAAGGACAGCTGCGCGCCGTGTGTGGGCGATTCGCCATCACTCCGGCCAACCTGTTCCACATTGCCTGGGCGCTTGCCATCCGCCGCCTCACGCTTTCAGACTCGGTCACCTTCTCGTACATTATCTCTGGGCGTGATAGCCATGTCGAGGGCGCCGAGGCGACTGTGGGTCCTCTGCTTAACACCCTACCCTGCGCCCTCACATTGACGCCCGAGACGAGCGTCGCCGATGCGCTGTCTTTGGCCAAACGAGACTGGCACAACGGCTTGCAGTTTCAAAACACACCCATAGCCTACCTGCCTGTGGCAAAGACTCAGTCGTTGAAGCTCCTCGGAAACACGCTGCTCTCCATTGAGCGAGAAGCAACAACCAGCCATGTCTTGGCCAAGGGAATCTCCATGACCATAAACGAGAGGACAAGCTCAACAGATGTAAGACACATGTTCCTTCCTTATTCAGTACTTTACTCATAAGACGGCAGTTTGACCTATCAGCCAATCTGAGGTTCAGCGAAGAGCGCATTGACTTGAGCCTCGAGTACTGGGCATCTAGATTGGCATGGCCGGTTGTGAATGCACACATGACGGCATTCGAAGACGCAATAGGCTTTCTATTGCAAGGGGCCGGAAGCAACATTCGCGCCTTTGCAAGCTATGCTGTTCAAGATCGAGATGCCATTTCTAGCTGGAATTCGACCATGCCGCCACGCCTCGAGCGTCGCGTCCACGACCTCGTGCAGGATAAGATGGTCGCCCAACCAGCGGCGCTCGCCATCAGCGCTTGGGACGGAGAGCTGACGTACGGGGAGCTAGACAACGCGAGCTACCTATTAGCATGCCATTTGGTTCAACTTGGGGTTGGTCCAGAGGCCATGATCGGTTTGTGTATGGACAAATCCAAGTGGGCCGTGGTGGCCATGCTGGCTATTCTTCGCGCCGGCGGCGCTATCGTCCCTCTTGGAGTACAGCACCCGCTGGCTCGAATCGACGGCCTCGTCCAAGACACCGCTGCACCGCTTGTGTTAGTTGATAACAACCACCGGCAGCGGCTAGCAGCGCTGGCAACCCGTACACAGTTACTATCCGTGGAATCCTTCTTTGAAGCAGCTGTATCAGGGCGGGCAAGCGGATTGGCGACGCGTGCAGAGCCGTGCATATCTGTACGACCAGACAACGTCGCTTGGGTCATCTATACTTCTGGGAGCACTGGTAAACCCAAGGGTGTTGTGCTCGAGCATGGAGCTATGTCGACAAGCATGCTTGCTCACGGGCGCGTGGTCGATATACAGCCTCACGACAGAGTCTCGCAGTTCGCAGCATACACTTTCGATGTCTCGATTGCAGAGATTTTTACAACGCTCTCATTTGGCGCATGTGTATGTGTTCCTTCGGAGAACGATCGAATAAATCGACTTGCGCAATTCCTTTCAGACTCGAAAGCTACTATCGTCACATTGACATCGACCGTAGCAGCTCTATTCCGGCCACACGATACCCCCTTAGTACGGACTCTGATTTTAACCGGTGAGGCTGTTCAGCCGAAGGTTGTCGATGAATGGTTAGCGCACGCACACATCATTAACGCTTATGGACCCTCAGAAAGCTCTATATGGACGACAGGTAAGACTATCCACAAGAGCTCTGACGCTAACAATATAGGAAAGCCACTCGCTGGCGGATTTTGGGTAGTAAACCCTGCTAACGTAGGGCAACTCCTTCCGCTTGGGGTACCTGGTGAGCTACTAATTGAAGGTCCACTATTGGCGCGTGGCTACCTGAACGACCCGGTTAAAACAGCTGACGCATTTATCACCGACCCGGCGTTCGTTGAAGAGCTGGGCCTTAGCAATCGGCGCATGTACCGCACCGGCGATATGGTGCAACAGAATGCGGATGGCTCCCTGATCTATCTGGGTCGTCGTGACACACAGATCAAGATTCGCGGCCAGCGCGTCGAGATTGGGGAGATAGAGAATCATATCATGTCTCTGCTGCCAGAAGCACAGGAGGCCATTGTAGATGTGGTCCGTCCTGCAGGCGAAATGGAGGCTCACGATGGACCTCTGGTGTTAGTTGCCGTAATCGAGTTTCCTTTGGCTGGGAAGAATGAAAGCAACAATAGTAGTGGAGGACTACAACCCTACAAGTCTCCACAGATTACTGGCGACGCGCGCAAAGCGCTGGATGTGCTGGACGCCCAGCTTGGCCAGGTGTTGCCGGCATATATGGTTCCTACAGCATTCTTACTCGTCTCTAGGATCCCGGTGAATGCTTCTGGCAAGCTGGATCGTCGCGCCGTACAGGACGAGTTGCGATTGATGTCACGCGAAACGCTAACCAGCTTCGCTTGCTCGCCAGATGATAAGCAAGCACCAAACACTGTAATGGAAGAAAGGCTGCAAAGGCTTTGGGCCACTGCCCTCGCGCTCCCCTTACAGGGAGTCGGGATCAACGACTCGTTCTTGCGGCTGGGTGGAGACTCAGTAGCAGCTATGAAACTAACCGCTGCTGCTCAGGCGGAACAGATTCCGCTTTCCGTTGCCGACATCTTCCGCTGGCCTCGTCTTACAGATGTTGCAGCAGCAATGGAGGAGAAAGAGAAGAACCTCCATCACAACGACATCGTGGACGAAGATCCAGCTCCATTCAGTCTCTGGACAGAACTCGCCCAGGCAGACAATGTCGATGCCGCGCGAAGCCAACTGCTCGCAGACATTGCCACACAATGCGGCGTCTCCGTAGACCAGATTGAAGATATCTATCCATGCAGCCCCTTGCAAGCTGGACTCATGGCGATTACTGCTCAGCGTCCTGAAGCTTACTTTGTCCAACGCGCGTTCCGGTTAGATCCCGAACTATTTACCGAACAGCTAAAGGCGGCCTGGACGAAGCTAGTTGATCTGCTGCCAATTTTGCGGACACGCATCATTCCTTCGGTTCAGGTTGATTCGCTGCAAGTAGTGGTTCGGGAACAGTTAGTATGGCATCAGTCAACGTCGCTAGAAGAATATCTCGCCACGGATCGCAACATCCCTATTGTTTATGGTGGTTCACTGAGTCGTACAGCCATTGTGACTGACGAGGAGGCAAATAGATACTTGGTGTGGACAACACATCACAGCGTCTACGATGGCTGGAGCTTAGCAGAAATGTCACAACTGCTCGCAAGGCTATTGAGAGGCGAAGCGCCACCAGCACCATTAGTGCCAGTGTCGCGTTTTATTCGTCATCTAGCACGGCAGAATAAACAACAAACCGCAGAATTCTGGCAGAGGCACCTCGAAGGTGCCGAATGGGCTCGCTATCCCTCTTTACCGTCCCCGCAGCACCAAACCAATTCGCGTGATTTCCTACAACAGCAGCTCGACATAAGGTTATTTACGAGTACCATAACAACATCTACACTCCTGCGAGCGGCATGGGCACTTCTAGTAGCTACTAATACTGGCTCAAACGAATCCATTACTAGCGTTGTGCTATCGGGCCGCATGGCTGATGTACGGGATATATCAGACCTTGTTGCTCCAACGGTTACTTCAGTGCCGTTCCGCGTCTCGGCCTCGCCGGAACAGTCTATAAGCGACTTTCTCGCTGGCGTTCATGAGTCGGCAACCAACATGATCCCATATGAACACACGGGCCTTCAGAATATTCGCCGCATGGTCCCTAGCCTTGGCCCAGACTTTGACCCGGGTCACAGTTTCATCGTTCAGCCAGCTGGAAAAAGCGATTCAACTATGCCAATGCCACATATGGATATAGAGGATAGTGCAACGTCTACAGATGACGCCTTTGACGCCTATCCTTTAACAGTTGAGTGTACACCAGCCCTTGGCACAAACCGTGTTGGGATTGAGGTACGCTACGACAGTACAGTAATCGAGCATGACAAGGCTCAGAGACTCCTTGTCCAGTTTATCCACATTGTGGAGCAGCTAGTGGCAAATGCTAATAGCAATCAGCCGCTCGGTGATCTCCATTTGCTTGCAGCGGAAGACAGCGCACTCTTTGCCAAGTGGAACTCTGTTTTGCAGCCACCCCTGGAGCGTTGCATCCACGAACTTGTGCTCGACAGGATGAACGCCCACCCAACAGCACTCGCCATTAGTGCCTGGGATGGAGACATGACTTATGGCGAGCTCGAAGACGCCAGCCGCAGGCTGGCTTCTCATCTCATTGGGCACCACGGGGTTGGCCCTGAAGTGATGGTCGGTTTGTGTATGAACAAGTCGAAGTGGGCTGTGGTGGCCATGCTCGCCATCCTTCGCGCTGGCGGTGCTGTGGTTCCACTCGGAGTACAGCACCCACTGGTTCGTGTTGAAAAGATTATCAACGACACCTCTATGAACGTGGTATTGGTTGATGCGGCACAGAATGACAGATTGGGACCCGCAATGCAAGCTGCGTCAACCATGACTATAGACGCTGCCCTGCACAAATCACTTCCAGCAACAGCAGATATTCCAAGTGCTATAGCTACGCCTGATAACGTGGCATGGGTGCTGTATACATCCGGCAGTACTGGCGAGCCAAAAGGTGTGGTCTTGCAACATAATTCGCTCGCTACTTGTGTCGTGGCCAACGCTCAGTTTCTCTCTCTTTCTCCTGAGACTAGAACCCTTCAATTTGCCGCGTTCACATTCGACGTCAGTATTACTGACATTTTCTGCGCTATGGTCAGCGGTGGCTGCGTGTGTCTCATGTCCGAGGAAGAGCGCATGAACGATTTGGCTGGATGTTTTGAGAGAGCGAATGCGGACTATGTTGAATTGACGCCGACAACTCTCAAATTGCTCTCACCCGAGCAAGTCCCGTCACTGAAGAATCTTGCTGTCGGTGGCGAGGCAATGGAACCACAGATTATCGACAAGTGGAGTAAGAGAGTCCGCCTTACTAACTCTTATGGTCCTTCAGAGTGCACCGTTGTGTGTGCAGCTGCGAATATGAATCACGCCAAAGATGCCCAGGACGTTGGAAGGCCTTTGGCGGGAGCCTTCTGGGTGGTCTACCCTAAGGATTACAACTGCCTCTGCCCTATTGGCGTTGCCGGCGAGCTCTTGGTGGAAGGTTCGCTTTTGGCCCGGGGGTACCTGAATGACCCATCCAAAACAGCCGGCGCTTTCATAATGGATCCTGCCTTTGTGCAGAAGCTAGGCCTTACCTCTGGCCGGCGCATGTATCGCACGGGAGATATTGTGCAGCAGGAAAGAGATGGCTCGCTTCGCTATATTGGCCGGCGTGACACACAGGTTAAGATCCGTGGACAGCGGGTGGAAATTGGGGAAATCGAAACCCAAATCATGCGCCTACTACCAGAGGCACGCAAAACCATTGTCGATGTGGTGCGTCCGGCAGGCGAAACCAATGGACCGCTCATACTAGTGGCTGTTGTCGAATACCTTGACGCTGGACCTGTGCCACAAGGAGATAGCGCAGTGGAGCCGTACGAACCGTCGCATATCACGGACGCAGCCCGTGAAGCCTTAGGAAAGCTGGACACCGAACTGGTACAAGTACTGCCGTCTTATATGGTGCCTAAAGCATATCTCCTAGTCCCCAAGATCCCAGTCAACGCTTCTGGTAAACTGGACCGTCGCGCTGTCCAAAATCGGTTGCGATTGATGCCTCGCCATAAACTTAGTAGCTTCGCTGGCTCACTTAATAAGAAAGCGCCGACTACTTCCATGGAGAAGATGCTGCAGGGCCTATGGGCCACAGCACTCGTGCTCCCTCTGCAGGCAATAGGGATTAATGATTCATTCTTCCAGCTTGGTGGAGACTCCGTTACAGCGATGAAGGTGACGGCTGCGGCCCGCAAACAACAGATCCCCATAACAGTTGCGGATATCTTCCACTGGCCCCGTCTTGCAGACATCGCAGTGGCTATGGAAGACAAGGATCGCGATAGTAAACACCTCGTTGACGACAACCCTGCTCCATTCAGTCTTTGGCCGGGAAATGCCCAGGCCAGTGGCACTGGACGAGAGCAGCGATTGATTGATATTGCGGAGCAGTGCGGTATTCCAGCTGACCTGATTGAAGATGTCTACCCGTGCAGCCCATTGCAGGCTGGGCTCATGGCCATTACCGCTCAGCGTTCTGAGGCCTACGTCGTTCAGCGCGTCTTCCGGCTTCATGCAAACTTATCTACACAACAGCTAAAGGCAGCGTGGACACAACTAGTCAAGATTCTACCCATTCTGCGGACACGGATTGTACCATCTGTAGAAGCTACCGCACTGCAGGTCGTTGTGCATAAGCAGCCAGCCTGGAACGGCTCCACATCATTGGAAGACTATCTAGTCTCGGATCGGGCGATTCCTATCTCTTATGGCAGCTCGCTCAGTCGCACGGCGGTTGTAGACAATGGTATTCATCGATACTTTGTGTGGACAACACATCACAGCGTCTACGATGGTTGGAGCTTAGTCGAAATATCAGAGTTGCTTGCGCAGCTACTCAGAGGGGACACGCCGTCTGTCTCAGTACCTGTCTCACGCTTTATCGCCTACTTATCTCGTCAAGACCAGGCACAGACGGCGTTATTCTGGCAGAACCATCTCGGAGGCGCTGACTGGACTCGATATCCAGCCTTGCCGTCTCCACAGCACCAGATCAGCCCCCGCGATAGCCTTCAACAGCAACTTCATATTGAGTTATCAGGCACAAGTGCTATCACAACGTCTACGCTTATGCGAGCCGCATGGGCACTGCTAGTAGCTGCTAACACTGGTTATTCTGAATCAGTCATCAGCGTCGTGCTATCTGGCCGTATGGCTGCTGTGGAGGGGATATCTAACCTCATAGCACCCACGATTACCTCAGTGCCATTCCGCGTTTCTGCATCACCAGAACAGCCTATACGGGATTTCCTAGCGAATATTTCCAACTGCGCAACTAAGATGATCCCATATGAGCACACTGGGCTTCAGAACATCCGCCGAATGGTCCCTAGCCTTGGACCAGAATTCGATCCAGGTCACAGCTTTATAGTTCAACCAGCTGAAAAGAACGAATTATCCTTACCTATGCCAAATATAGAAATCGACAATAGCGCAGTATCTGCGCACGATGCGTTTGACGCATATCCACTAACGGTCGAGTGCACACCTGAGCTAGGAACAAACAACGTTGGAGTGGAACTACGATACGATCGCGCAGTATTACCAGTTGAGAATGCGCACCACTTGCTTGCGCAGTTCAGCCATATTGTGCGGCAGCTGGCGCACTACGCAGAATCAACACAGCCGCTCGGGAAGCTCGAGTTGCTATCGCCAGAAGATAACGCGCAATTCCGCATGTGGAACTCGACTACGCCGCTACGAACTGAGCGCTGTGTTCACGATCTAGTTCTAGAGAAGATGGCCATCCAGCCTGCAGCGCTTGCAATCAAGGCCTGGGACGGTGAAATGACGTATGGTGAACTAGACAACGCCAGCCGCCTATTAGCCTACCATTTACTGGACTATGGTCTTGGCCCAGAGGTGAAAGTTGGCCTTTGCATGGAAAAATCTAGACTAGGAGTAGTGGCTATGCTAGCTATCCTCCGAGCTGGGGGTGCTGTTGTTCCTCTTGGGGTGCAACACCCACTGGCTCGTATCAAGGGTATTGTTCAGGACACAGCTTCGCCACTATTGCTAGTGGACAGCAATCACGAGAAGCGGCTAAGTGCACTGGCAGCACATACCGAGCTGCTGGCCGTCGACTCTTTCTTCGATACAGCATCTGGGACAATTGCTCATCCTTCTTCCGAAATCTGCCAGCTTGTAAAGCCGGATAACGCGGCTTGGGTCATTTACACATCTGGTAGCACTGGGATACCTAAAGGAGTTATTCTTGAGCACAGCGCTATTGCAACGAGTGTGCTTGCTCATGGATCTGCGTTCGGAATTCAGCCTGACGACCGAGTATCGCAGTTTGCGGCATACACATTCGTGGATGCTATTGCAGAGACCATGACTACACTTTCATTCGGCGCATGTATCGTTGTCCCCTCTGAACACGATCGTGTGAACCAGCTTACACCCTTTCTTTCTAGAATGAAAGTTACCATAGCCAACATGACTTCCACCGTTGCAGGGCTAATTCAGCCGGCTCACACTCCCACAATACGAACCCTGGTTCTAACAGGCGAGGCTCTCCAACCAAGGGTTGTGGACCAGTGGAAAGATCAGGCTGTCGTTATTAATGGTTATGGGTCATCGGAGTGCTCTATATTTGCGACAGGCAACAAGATCAAGGATGGCTGGCAAGCTGCAAATATCGGCAAACCCCTTGCCAGCAGGTTCTGGGTAGTGAACCCGGCTAACATAGGACAACTAGTCCCCCTTGGCTCGCCCGGAGAGCTGCTTATCGAAGGACCGCTACTAGCTCGTGGATATCTAAATGATGCTAGTAAGACAGCTGATGCTTTCGTAACAGATCCCGCGTTTGTGCAGGAGCTTGGTCTCCACCCTGGCCGCCGCATGTACCGTACTGGTGACATGGTAAAGCAAAACTTGGATGGCTCGGTGCTCTATCTTGGGCGCCGTGACACACAAGTCAAAATTCGCGGCCAGCGCGTGGAGATTGGTGAGATAGAGAGCCAGATTGTCCGCCTACTGCCAGTAGCACGCGAGGCTATTGTGGAAGTTTTGCATCAGAGTGGCGAAGCCGACAATGGTCTACAGATGCTCGTAGCTGTTATTGAGTGTCCTATGGTTGGGAGCAATCTCAAAAATCCTACCAACAGCAGCGAAGAGCTGCAACTATACGAGCCTTCAAAGTTTACTGAAACTACGCGCAAGGCTCTAGACATGCTGGACACCGAGCTTGGTCAGGTGCTGCCACCTTACATGGTTCCAACAGCGTTCCTACTATTACCAAAGATCCCAGTCAACGCGTCTGGGAAATTGGATCGTCGTGTTGTTCAAACTCATCTGCGATCCATGTCTCGTGCTGCGCTGACAAACTTTTCTGGATCACCTAACATTAAGCAAGCGCCAACTACTACAATGGAAGGCAAACTGCAGAGCCTATGGGCCACAGCCCTTGCCCTCACTCGGGAGGCAATTGGCATCCACGATTCCTTCTTCCGACTCGGTGGAGACTCTGTGGCAGCTATGAAGCTCACAGCTGCAGCCCACGCGGAGAATATCTCACTCTCAGTTGCCGATGTTTTCCGCTGGCCGCGCCTCAGGGACCTCGCAACAGCAATGGAAGAAAAGCAGTGTGAACATGCGGGCCTTGCGGATGAAGAAGATCCAGCTCCCCTAAGCCTCTGGCAAGAACTTACCCAAGCTGATAACCCCGAAGCCGAGCGGCCGGGACTGGTCGCCAATGTCGCGTCGCAGTGTGGCGTCTCTCCTGAACAAATCGAGGATATCTACCCGTGCAGCCCGCTACAAGCTGGCTTAATGGCCATCACGGCCCAGAAACCCAGCGCCTACGTTGTCCAGCGTGTCTTTCGACTCAAGACAGGCTTATCTACGCAGCATCTAAAGGAGGGTTGGAAGCAGCTCGTCAAACTTCTGCCTATTTTACGGACACGCATCATTCCCTCCGTTCATGCAATCGCGCTGCAGGTTGTGGTTAGACAGGACCCAGTCTGGTACGATGGACTTTTGCTAGAAGACTATCTCGCGACAGACCTTGCAACTCCCATGACCTACGGCGGCCCACTCAGCCGCACAGCAATCATAGATAACGGAACACGGCATTTCGTGTGGACGACACATCATAGTGTATACGATGGCTGGAGTATCTTTAAGACAATGGAACTGATTGGCCAGATACTAAGCGGAGCAGAACTACCGACAGCGTTAGTGCCAGTTTCACGCTTTATTGGCTACTTAGCAAGGCAAGACCAGTCACGGACTGCTGCATTCTGGCAGAAACACCTCTCTGGTGTGAATTGGGCCAGATATCCGGCCCTGTCAGCATCCTCGCAGCACGAAACGAACCCACGCAAGATACTATACCACCAGCTTCATATCCCAGTAATGACCGGATCTGCTACAACGTCCACAATACTGCGCGCCGCTTGGGCTCTCCTTGTTGCCGCTCACACGGGTATGGAAGAAGCCGTCATCAATGTCGTAGTATCTGGACGTATGACTGCTGTCAAGGGCATTACAGATCTCATAGCCCCAACTGTTACAACTGTACCCTTTCATGTTTCTACCGCCCAGGATCAGTCTGTGCAGGACTTCCTCGCTACTATACACGCGGAGGCCACAGAAATGATCCCCTATGAGCATACTGGATTGCAGAATATTCGGCGAATGGTGCCTAGCCTTGGGTCAGATTTTGATCCAGGCCATATTTTCGTAGTCCAGTCTGTCGGAGAGAGTAGCACAGCGACATCGATATCTGACCTACCCTTGGAACGCGAAGGGCCCTCCGAAGACGCTTTTGACGCCTACCCGTTAACAATTGAATGTACGGTCAGCGAGAAACCGAGTGATATCACATTGGAGGTTCGTTTCGATGAGGCGATCATGCCAGTTTCTGATGCACACCGCTTGCTTTCCCTATTTGGCTGCATTGCACAGCAGCTAGCTCTGAATGCAGGATCAGAGCTGTCACTTGCACAGCTTCAGCTAATGTCATTCAATGACAGTGTGCAACTTTCCAAGTGGAACTCAGCCACACCACCACGCATCGAACGTTGCATTCACGACCTTGTGCTTGAGAAGATGGCGACCCAACCAACAGCACTCGCAATCAGCGCCTGGGACGGAGAGATGACGTATAGCCAGGTAGAGGATGCTAGTCGTCGTCTGGCTGATTATCTAGCCACACATGGAGTAGGCCCAGAGGCAATGATTGGGCTGTGCATGGACAAGTCGCGTTGGGCGGTGGTGGCTATGCTAGCTATCCTTCGCGCCGGCGGCGTCGTGGTCCCCCTCGGAGTGCAGCACCCTCTTGGTCGTATCGAGGCCATCCTGAAGGACACTTCGGCGCCGCTTGTTCTAGTTGATCGGAGCCATGGGAAGCGACTAGGGTCGCTTGCATCTCATACGCAGTTGTTTACCGTTGATGACTTCTTCGAAGCCGATCAATCAAATCCAACACCAACGATATCCGTCGAGCCGCACACAGCCGCGCAACATTGGAACGCGGCTTGGATCATCTATACATCCGGTAGTACTGGTAACCCTAAGGGTGTCGTACTCGAGCATGGCGCCATCGCCACAAGTATTCTCGCCCATGGGCTTGCTTTTGGTATACAGCCTAATGATCGCTTGTCGCAATTTGCAGCATTCACTTTCGACGTATCAATTCAGGAAGTAATGACAACTTTGGCTTTCGGTGCATGTATCTGCATGCCGTCAGAACATGACCGCATGAACGACCTGTCTCGATTTTTGGCAGATGCAAAAGTCACTATAGCTACACTAACTTCAACTATCGCTAGCTTAGTGCAGCCAGATAGTGTACCAACTGTACGAACGCTAGTCCTCATGGGTGAAGCAGTACAACCAAAAGTTGTTGACCAATGGGGGGGAAACGCCCAGATCATCAATGCCTACGGACCCTCTGAATGTTGCATACATTCAACAGCAAATACTGTTACAAACAGAGCAGAGGCTAGTAATATAGGCAGGCCGCTAGCAGGCGTGTTCTGGATTGCTTCTCCAACCAACATCCAACAGTTGGTTCCTCTTGGCGCGCCTGGCGAACTGCTTATCGAGGGACCCCAACTGGCGCGGGGCTACCTCAATGATTCTACGAAGACAGCTAGTGCATTCTTGACTAATCCAGGATTTGTGCAGGGGCTCGGCCTCCGCCCCGGCCGACGCATGTACCGTACTGGTGACATAGTGCGGCAAAACTTGAGTGACGGCTCCCTCATCTATCTGGGTAGGCGTGATACTCAAGTCAAAATTCGCGGCCAGCGCGTGGAGACTGGCGAGATAGAAAGCCAGATTGTTCGCCTGCTTCCAGAGGCACGCGAGGCTATGGTTCATGTTTTGCGACCAGCAGGCGAGCCCCATGATGGACTGCTAATGCTGGTGGCAGTTATCGAGTACCCTCTCACCGCCAGCGTGAGCAACACCAGTAGCAGCAGCGCAGGACTGGAATTATACGAGCTTTTGAAGATTCCTAATGTTGCTCGGACAGCATTGGACAATCTGGATACCCAGCTTCGACAAGTATTACCAGCTTACATGGTTCCAACAGCACTTTTGTTGACTCCAAAAATCCCAATCAACGCTTCTGGGAAATTAGATCGACGTACTGTAACGGAGCATCTGGCACTAATGCCTCGCAGTGTGCTGAGCAAATTTTCTAGCTTCCTTGACAGTAAGAAAGAAGGAGCAACTACTGCCATGGAAGAGAGACTGCAAAGACTATGGGCTGCAGCTCTAACGCTTGCCCCAGAGGCTGTCGGCATCAACGATTCATTTTTCCAGCTTGGAGGAGATTCAGTCACAGCTATGAAACTCACAGCTGCAGCTCGTGCACAACAGATCCCGCTGTCAGTTGCTGACATCTTCCGCTTGCCCCGTCTTGCAGACGTTGCAGCAGCAATGGAGAAGGAGTGTAAACACAGTCTCATTGAAGAAGACCCCGCCCCACTCAGCCTGTGGCCAGAAATTTCGGGGACGAACAACGCTCAACGAGTACAGTTATTGACAGACGTCGCCGAGCAGTGCAGTGTATCCATAGATCAGATTGAGGACATTTATCCCTGCAGTCCTCTACAGGCTGGACTTATGGCTATTACTGCTCAGCATCCCCAGGCCTATGTCGTTCAACGCGTATTTCGACTGCATCCAGGCCTTGCTACGGAGCAGCTCAAGAAAGCGTGGGCAACCGTAGCGAACATGCTTCCAATTCTACGGACACGCATGATCCCCTCACTAGATGCTGTTGCCCTACAAGTCGTTATACGGGAGCAACCTGTCTGGTACATGGAGACATCGCTAGAAGATTACCTTGCCACAGATCGTGCAACCCATATCACGTATGGTGGCGCACTTAGCCGAACAGCAATTGTGGACAATATGACTCAACGATACTTTGTGTGGACGACGCATCATAGTACATACGATGGCTGGAGCATAGTCAAAACGATGGATCTCCTAGGACAAATTCTAAGAGGGGAAACGCCAATACCCTCCGTTCCAGTGTCGCGCTTCATTCGCTACCTCGCGCGACAGGACCGGGAACAGACAACGGCATTCTGGAAGAAGCACCTTCAAAACGCTGAGTGGAGTCGCTTTCCGGCTCTGCCATCGCCACAGCACCAAACAGACCCACGTGATATGCTGCACCGTCAATTCCACGTGCCTCTGACCGCAGGATCGGCCACGATGGCCACTGTGCTGCGTGCGGCATGGGCCCTTCTAGTTGCTGCTCATACAGGCACCAACGAAGCTATCATTAACGTTGTTCTTTCAGGGCGTACTGCTGCTATTGAAGGTGTCACAGATCTACTAGCGCCGACTGTCACTACTGTCCCCTTTTACGTCTCAGCGAAGCATGATCAATCTGTGCGAGATTTTCTCACTGCTATTCACAACAGTGCGACAGAAATGATCCCCTATGAGCATACTGGTCTCCAGAATATCCGACAGATGGTGCCTAGTCTTGGACCAGACTTCGACCCAGGCCATATTCTTGTAGTGCAGCCCACCAAAGAAAGCACGTCCTCGACAACATCATTCTTTAATATGGAACTCGAACGCGAAGCCACCTCCCTGGATACTTTCGATACCTATGCGCTCACGGTGGAATGTACAGTGGATCAAGGAGCAGGAGATGTTGAAGTCGAATTACGTTATGACAGCGCTGTAGTTGACGTAGATAGAGCACAGCGCCTCCTCGCGCAGTTTGCTCACGTTGCGGAGCAGCTAGCGCGTAATGCCAACACGGACCAGTCGCTCAAGAATCTCAGCTTGCTAGCGGCGGATGACAGGGCCCAGCTGTCCAAGTGGAACTCAAGTACAACGCCCCGGGTTAACCAGTGCATTCACGAACTCGTGGTTGACAAGATGATTGTCCAGCCCGCCGCGCTCGCGATCAGCGCCTGGGATGGAGAAATGACGTATGGCGAGCTAGAAGATGCCAGTCGTCGCCTGGCTTATGATCTGACTGCGCGCGGGGTAGGCCCTGAGATCATGGTCGGCCACTGTATGGATAAATCGAAGTGGGCCATTGTAGCCATGCTTGCAATCCTCCGCGCTGGTGGTGCAGTAGTCCCTCTCGGGGTACAACATCCGTTGGCTCGCATCGGGGGCATCGTTTATGATACAAAAATGCCGTTGCTACTCGTTGACAGCACTCATGCAAAGCGGCTAGGAGCAATAGCAGGCTCCACGGAGTTGCTTGTCGTAGAGTCTTTCTTCAACACGGTCCCGGCAAAGCGGATACCAGAACTCAGTCCATCCTCCAAGCCTTGCATGTTGGTACGGCCAGAACACGTAGCCTGGATTATCTATACCTCCGGTAGTACAGGTACACCCAAAGGTGTTGTGCTTGAGCACGGCGCTATCGCAACGAGCATACTTGCTCACGGGCCAGCTTTTGGTATACAGTCTAATGACCGGCTATCACAGTTTGCAGCACATACCTTTGACGTTTCAATACAAGAGATCATGACGACTCTCTGTTTTGGTGCTTGTATCTGCGTTCCATCAGAATACGAACGTATGAACAGTTTCACTCACTTCTTATCAGAAGCAAAAGTCACGATTACGACCCTAACCTCGACAATCGCCAGCTTAGTCCAGCCACAGGAGACGCCTTCCATACGAACACTTGTATTGATGGGTGAAGCAGTTCAATCAAAGGTTGTTAAGCAATGGATAGACTACGCCAACGTTGTGAATGCGTATGGCCCCTCGGAGTGCTGCATACATTCAACGGCAAATAGCCTTACGGACAAGACAGAGGCTAGCAATATTGGAAAACCACTAACAGGCTCGTTCTGGGTGGTAAACCCTTCTCATGCAGGTCAACTGGTTCCAGTTGGCTCACCAGGAGAGCTTCTTATCGAGAGTCCCCAGCTAGCACGCGGTTATCTCAACGATCCTATCAAAACGTCAAGCGCATTTGTTACAGATCCAGCATTTGTTCATGAGCTTGGCCTCCAGCCTGGTCGTCGCATGTATCGTACGGGCGATATGGTAAGACAAAACCTGGACGGCTCACTCATCTACCTCGGTCGTCGTGACATGCAGGTTAAGATCCGCGGTCAGCGAGTTGAGATTGGCGAAGTACAGAGTCAGATCCTTCGCCTACTGCCAGAGGCACGTGAGACTGTCGTCGACTTGATCCGCCCTGCAGGTGAGGCTCATGACGGACCACTCATATTAGTGGCTGTTATCGAGTATGCACAAGCCGGGTCAACTCAGATCAACGACAGTAGCACGACGAGCGGAGGGCTGCAGCCCTATGATCCTTCACAGATCACCCATGCTACCCGGGCAGCTTTGAACAAGCTAGATGCCCAGCTCAAGGAAGTACTACCAGCGTATATGGTTCCCTCATCGATCGTACTGGTTCCACTGATGCCCATCAACGCATCAGGTAAGCTAGACCACCGTGCGGTCCAGCATCAGCTACGATTGCTACCTCGCACTTCGCTCAGTAACTTCTCTGGCTCACCTGATAACAAGAAAGTACCGACTACTGCAATGGAAAAGAAGCTGCAGGGTCTCTGGGCCACAGTACTATCGCTCTCACCAGAGACAGTGGGAACCAACGACTCTTTCTTCCAGCTTGGAGGAGACTCCGTTGCAGCCATGAAGCTAACAGCTGCGGCACGAGCTCAACGAATTCCTCTGTCTGTCGCGAATATCTTCCGCTGGCCTCGATTGGAAGAACTCGCAGCAGCAGTAGAAAACGACAACGAACACCAAGGTCTTGTTACGGAAGATCCAGCTCCATTGAGCCTCTGGCGGGAACTTACCCACGCTGGTGATACTGGCCGTTTACAGCTATTAGCAGATGTTGCTGCGCAGTGTAGCATATCTGCAGAGGACATTGAGGACATCTACCCATGTAGCCCATTGCAAGCTGGGCTCATGGCTATCACCGCTCAACGCCCAGAGGCCTATGTAGTTCAGCGCGTTTTCCGACTTTATGATGGCCTATCTACACAGCAGCTGAAAGCTGCCTGGATGCAACTCGCCAAGCTGCTGCCGATTCTACGGACACGTATAATTCCCTCGGCTCAGAATATTGCACTGCAGGTTGTAGTTCGAGGGCAGCCGGCCTTTAATGAGGCCTACGAAACGTCACTGGAAGGTTATCTCGCCACAGATCGGACTGTTCCTATTGTTTACGGTGCCTCGCTCAATCGTACTGCGATCGTAAGCCGTGGGTCACATCGATACTTGGTATGGACCACACATCATAGTATGTATGATGGCTGGAGCATAATCAAGACCATGGAGCTGCTTGGGCAAATACTCAAAGGAGACGCGCTTTCACCGTCAGTGCCTGTGTCGCGCTTTATCGGTTACTTGGCGCGGCAGGATAAAGAACAAACAGCAACCTTCTGGCAGAACCATTTCCAGGGCGCAAACTGGACTCGTTATCCGCCCTTGCCATCCCCGCAACATCAGGCCAATCCATGCGATGTACAATACCAGCAGCTTGACATCCCTGCAATAGCAGGATCCACGACAATCTCCACAATATTGCGTGCGGCCTGGGCGCTGCTGGTCGCTGCTCATACTGGCACAGACGAATCCGTTATCAATATTGTACTGTCTGGACGCATGGCTCCTATCGACGGCATTACACACATCGTAGCACCGACCGTTACGACTGTGCCTTTTCACGTATCTACTGCGAAGGACCAGCCGATACGTGACTTTCTTGCTACTATATATGACCGTGCAACAAAAATGATCCCATTTGAGCATACTGGCCTACAGAATATCCGACGAATGGTGCCCAGCCTTGGATCAGACTTCGATCCGGGCCATATCTTTGTTGTTCAGCCAGCCGGGGAAAGCGAGTCAGCAACCTCTTTGTTTAATATGGAGCTGGAACGCGAGGCCACGTCCATGGATGCGTTCGATGCATACGCATTAACGGTCGAATGTACAGTGGACCAGACAACACGGAAAGCTGGCGTCGAAGTACGCTACGACCGGACAGTACTCGAGGACGACAAGGTGCAACGACTGCTTGCCCAATTTTCACATATTGTAGACCAGCTAGCACGTGCTGCCAATACCGATCAACCACTCGGAGACCTCAGATTACTATCGCCAGAAGACAGCGCTCAACTGTGCGAGTGGAACTCAATCATACCACCACGTCTCGAGCCTTGCATACACGAAATTGTGCATGGGCAGATGACCAGCCAGCCAGACGCGCCGGCCATCTCCGCATGGGATGGGGAGATGAAGTACCGGGACTTGGACATCACCAGCTGTTTACTAGCCCACCACTTGGTTGAGCGCGGAGTAGGTCCAGAAGTGAAGATCGGCCTGTGCATGGACAAGTCGAAATGGGCCGTGGTTGCCATGCTGGCTATTCTTCGTGCTGGTGGTGCCGTTGTTCCCTTTGGAGTGCAGCATCCCTTAGCTCGCATTGAGGGCATTATAAAAGACACAGATGCACCCATTGTCCTGGTTGACCGCAGCCATGAACAGCGATTAGCAACTCTGACAACCCAAACGCAGCTTCTAGCTGTAGACTCTTTCTTCGAAATGGCCTGGAAGGCCCCCGCATCGACAGTTGAAGCGTTTGTCAAACCCTGCGCATCAGTGCGGTCCGGGAATGTGGCGTGGATCATCTTTACGTCCGGTAGCACCGGCAAACCCAAGGGTGTGGTGCTCGAGCATGGCGCTTTAGTAGCTAGTGTTGTTACCCACTTCCGATTCTTTTCTATGGGAAAGAACACCAGATGCTTCCAATTCGCGAATTATACATTCGATGTAAGCATCTCCGACATACTCGCCACATTGTTCTCTGGTGGCTGTATCTGTATCCCATCCGAGCATGAGCGAATGAACGAGCTGGCATCCACCATGCAGAAGTCAGGCGCCAACTTTGTCAACCTCACTACTACTGTCGTCAATCTCTTGGACCCCCCTGAGCACCCAAAGCTTTCTACTCTCGTAGTTGGCGGAGAGCCGCTGGATCCTCGCATCATTGAGCTGTGGTCCAACAGTGCTCGTGTAATCAATTCATATGGACCTTCTGAATGTTCCATGTTCATCGCATGTAGTCACGATCTTCACCGAAAGGAGGAGGCTTCAATAGTGGGCACACCCATGTCCAGCAGATTCTGGGTTGTGGACCCCACTGATATCAACCGACTGGTTCCTCTTGGCGCACCGGGTGAGCTACTAATCGAAGGGCCGCTGCTGGCGCGTGAATACCTGAATGATGCCACAAAAACGTCCAGCTCGTTCGTAACAGATCCTGCTTTTATCCAAGATCTAGGCCTCAGCCCCGGCCGTCGCATGTATCGCTCTGGGGACATAGTACAGCAGAATGCTGGTAACTCGCTCACTATGATCGGTCGACGCGATAATCAGGTCAAGATCCGTGGGCAACGAGTGGAGATTGGCGAGATTGAGTATCACATGGGGAATCAGACAGGTGTACAGGATTCTGTCGTTCTCTACATACGCCAAGGTCCTCTTGCTGGTCGTCTTGTTGCCACTGTTGTCCTAGGGCAGAGTTCAACCACTATTGCAGTCAGGCGCCATCAGTATGCTAATGATGTCGTTCAATGCGTTACTGAAGACAAGATGGAGGCGGCTCAATTGCGACTACGGGAGATTCAACAGAGCGTGTCACACCAAGTCATGCACTATATGGTGCCGAGCGTCTGGATTCCGCTAGAAGCTGTGCCAGTCAATCCCTCTGGAAAAACCGATCGGCTTGCACTTACTCGTTGGGTGCAGTCTCTATCACAGGATGAGATTGCTGCCATGACTAGAAGCGAGTCTGAGGACGCGAATTATGTGCCCGCCACGGACGTTGAGCGACAACTGCGGCAAATCTGGAGCGAAGTGCTTGGTGTAAGTCTCGGCGAAATCACACAATCAACAAACTTCTTCAGTCTTGGTGGCGATTCGATTACAGCCATGCAAGTCGTCTCAGCTAGCCGATCCCGCGGTATCCTTCTCACTGTTCGAAAAATCCTCGAAAGCCAGACGATACCCCAGCTCGCGTCCCAAGCTAAAAGTGAGATAACCGAGGACGCTGATCATGCAGCACGGATACCTGAGGAGGCCTTCGCACTATCGCCAATTCAACAGCTATACTTCGACGATATATCAGCTGATGGGCTTCGCGCTGACGAAGAACATCGATACAATCAAAGCGTGGTACTCTGCCCTACGCGTCGAATAGAATTAGCAGAGTTAGCTCAGGTGCTAGATGTAGTTATCGGGAAGCACGCTATGCTCCGAGCCCGCTTCCGGCGTACCGAGCATGGTTGGGAACAGTGGATCGAGAAAGAGCTTGCTGGATCATATCGCCTTGATACCCACACAACTGCTGACATGCAGTCTATACAACGCACTATTGCCCACTCTCAGGCTACGCTTAATCTTCAGCTCGGCCCGGTATTCACTGCTGATTTGATCGAAGAGCAAGACAGCAACAAACAAGTCCTCCATCTGGCCGCCCATCATCTCGTCATAGACCTCGTGTCTTGGCGTATACTTGTTCGAGACATTGAGGAACTTCTTACAAATCACAAATTACCAAACCCACATAGCTTGTCCTTCCCTGTCTGGCTAGAGAGGCAGCGCACCTCACTTGCCAATGCACAGATCTCGCTGATGGACACCTTACCAACCACGATCCCCGCGGCAAACTGTGAATATTGGGGCCTCACTCTCGGGCAAGCTACTTGGGATAGTGTCTCTAGCATCCGGGCTCAGTGCGACTCTCACACCACGTCGCTTCTGTTTGGCAGCGCCAATGCCGCCCTCAAGACCGAGCCAGTTGAGATTTTGCTCGCTGCGCTCTTCCTTTCCTTCAAAAAGACCTTCAATGACCGATCTGTACCCGCTGTTTTTATTGAGGGACACGGTCGTGAAGCGGCCGACGAATCCGACTTATCAGATACAGTTGGTTGGTTCACCACCATGACTCCGATCCACGTACCAGTAGAGGCCGACACTCGCAGCGCTGTTGACGTCCTCAGACAAGTAAAAGATCAGCGTCGACGAATCCCTGGACGCGGTGCATCTTATTTTGGCAACCGTTTTCTGTCCGCTTCTGGGCGCAAAGTGTTTGCGCATCACAGCCCAGCCGAGATTGTCTTCAATTATACTGGGCGTTTCCAGCAGGCAGAGCGCGAGAATGCACTTTTCCGTTTCATTGATGATCATGATGATGGAAATGAGGTCACGGCATCAGAGATTGGTGGTCTGGTCAGGATCCTTGCTGCGCTTGACGTGTCCGTGACAGTCGAAGCAGACAACTTACAGATCAACGTCCGCTTCAGTCGCCAAGCACGGCATCAAGAAGCGATCCAGCAGTGGATTGCAGCCTACGTAAACGCTGTGAGCAGCTTGGTTCAGGACTTAACAACGATGGCTCCAATAGCTACAGCTACTGACTTTCAACTCATGCATCTATCTGATAGCGATATGGAAGTGGTGGAGAATCAGTACCTCTCCGCCATTAATATCTCGTCCACAAGCGAGATTGAAGACATTCTCCCCTGCTCGCCCTTACAGCAGGGCATTTTGCTCACGCAGCTACAATCGCCATCAACCTACTGTATCCGGCAGACATGCCGAATTCTGCCATCCAATTCCCTGCAGCCTGTCAGCGCAGAACGGCTCATAAAATCATGGAGTCGAGTTGTTGCGAGACACTCAATTCTCCGGACTATTCTTCTTGAGCCATTGGCAGGTCAAGACAGGTTTATCCAGATTGTGCTCAAACAGCCAGATATTAAAATCGTTTCCATGGACGGTATATTGGACAATGCCGTGGCCGAGTGGTTCGCCTCACAGCCCGCACTTGATCTTTCAGATATCCACCACCCACCGCATCGTCTGACCTGTCTAACAACAGCTACTGGAGAGGTCTACTGCCGTCTCGATATAAGTCACACGCTTGTGGATGCCTCTTCAGTAGGAATCATACTCAGTGACCTCATCAGTGCCTACGAGGATGCTTTACCAGCTGAGGGTGGCTCCAAATACAGTGCTTACGTTGCGTTCTTGGGCGAAAGAAATCCACAAGATGACCTTGTCTATTGGAAAGAAATGCTGGGCACCGCCAACCCGTGTCTTTTACTTCCACAAGAGCCCCAGCACAGCATCGAACACAGGCAGCTCGCCAGAGTTTCTACGCAGCTTGAAGATCTTGCCACAATCCATCGTTTCCGCGATGCGTATGGCACGTCTATCGCCAGTATCTGCCAGCTCGCCTGGGCTCTAGTGCTTGCAAGGCAGATTGGGTCGACCAATGTGAGCTTTGGTAACATCTCGAGCGGTCGTGATGCACCTATCCCCAGAGTAGAGGAGTTGGTTGGTCCTATGATAAACATGCTTGTTTGCCATCTTCAACTAGATTGGACTGCAAAAGTATCTGACACAGCGCGTGAGCTACAAAGCCAGTCTATGAAAGCCTTTGATCACCAGCAGACCTCACTCGCAGCTATCCAACATGAACTCGGTCTATCTAGGAACCAGCCACTTTTCAATAGTACGCTGTCGTACAAGCGGCAGCAAATCTCCCCTAGCTCTAAGCAAGCTGAAATCGCCGTTGAGAGCATAGGCTCTGAGGACCCAACAGAGTATGATGTCAACGTTAACATCGATGTGGCGGAAACTGGTCTCGAACTAGCTATTCAATACTCGAAGGCAGCACTATCAGCTTCTGCGGCTACGAGACTCGCCCAGAACCTAGTGCTAGCTATTCGCACTGTGTGCGAAAACGCGGAACATCCGCTTGGTCAACTTAACTTACTTTCAGCCGAGGATACAGCACAGATTTGCAGGTGGAACTCCACCATGCCGAAACGCCTCGATCGCTGCGTTCACAATCTTGTGCTGGACCAGATGGCTGCTCGGCCGGATGCACTGGCAGTCAGCGCATGGGATGGGGAGATGACGTACGGCGAGGTGAATGATGCCAGTCGTCGGCTGGCTTACCACCTAGTCGAGCGAGGGGTGGGTCCGGACGTCATGGTTGGTATGTGTATGAACAAATCAAAATTAGGGGTGATAGCTATGCTGGCTATCCTGCGAGCTGGCGGGGCTGTCGTCCCTCTCGGAGTGCAGCATCCGTTGGCACGTATCGAGGGCATAGTTAAAGATATTGCCACACCACTCATACTCGTCGATCGTGTTCACGAGCAGCGACTGGAACCTTTGGCAGAGTGTGCGCAGCTGCTTGCCATAGACACATTCTTGGAAACAGCGCCTGCCACGCCTGCATCTACTGCAGAGCCCTGCACTTCCGTTGGGCCCGAGCACGTAGCATGGGTCATTTACACTTCTGGAAGCACCGGCAAGCCAAAAGGTGTCGTACTTCAACATGGATCTCTTGCGACAAGTATCTTCTACCATGGTCGTCGACTCGATATACAGTCGCACGACCGTCTGTTGCAGTTTGCAGCTTTCACTTTCGACGCTGCTATCCAAGAGATCATCACAGCCCTTGCGTTCGGAGCCTCTACGTGTATCCCCTCCGAAGAGGATCGTATGGACCGGCTCACAGTCTACATAGCAGAATCAAGGGTGACGTTAGCCACCTTGACATCGACTGTAGCTGCGCTCGTCCGGCCTCAGGAGACTCCTAGTGTGCGGATTATGATATTGATGGGTGAAGCCGTTCAACCAAAGATTGTCGATCAATGGATAGAGCACGCTACCGTTATAAACGCTTACGGGCCGTCGGAGTGCTGCATACACTCGACATGTAAGAAGGTTGAAGATAGCTCAGTGGCTCTGCATATAGGGACGGCGATCGCCGGTGCTACTTGGATTGTAAATCCTGCCAGCATCGGGCAGCTAGTTCCACGTGGCGCACCTGGAGAGCTCTTAATTGGAGGTCCACTGCTGGCACGCGAATACCTCAACGACCCGGTCAAAACGGCCGCTGCGTTCGTGACAGACCCGGCATTCGTACGGGATCTAGGCCTCATTGCTGGTCAGCGAATGTATCGCACTGGTGACTTAGTCCGTCAAAACGAGGACGGCACGCTGGTCTACCTTGGCCGCATCGACTCACAGATCAAAATTCGTGGCCAGCGTGTTGAAACAGGTGAAATTGAGTACCACATTGGTAAGCAAGAAAGTGTGCATGAGGCTGTCGTTCTCTATATGCGTCAAGGTCACATGACTGGTCGCCTCATTGCTGCTGTCGTTCTGAGAAAGAGCTCGATTTCCGAATGCCGCCAGTACGCTACCGCTCAACGGATCCCTGAAGAGCAGCGTGAAGAAGCACGATTACGACTACAGGAGGTGCGGCAAAGCTTATCACAGCAGGTTATGCATTACATGGTTCCGAGTATATGGATCCCTCTAGCTGCTGTGCCAGTAAACGCTTCTGGGAAGACCGATCGCTCCACGCTAACTCGATGGGTGGAGTCCTTATCACCAAGTGAGGTTGCCGACCTCAATAGCACGAATAGTGACACTGGAGATGTGGATGGTCAGGCAGCCACGAGCGTTGAAAGACAACTACAGCAAATATGGAGCGAAGTTCTTGGCGTACCGCTCCACAACATAACACATTCGGCCAATTTTTTCAGTCTTGGTGGCGATTCAATTACAGCAATGCAGGTCGTCTCTGCCAGCCGAGCTCGTGGCATCCTCCTTAGTGTACGCAAAGTCCTCGAGAGTCAAACAATACCCCAGCTAGCAGCCAAAGCCCAGATAGGCGGGGATACGGATTATGCGGCACGACTGCCTGATGAACCCTTCGCGCTATCACCTATTCAACAGATGTACTTCAACGATATCGCTGCAGATTCACTTCAAGCTAAAGGCGAACATCGTTATGTTCAAAGTGTCTCGCTGCGCGTTACCCATCGAATAGAGCGATCAGCTTTAGCTAAGGCACTTGACATTGCTGTTACCAAACACGCCATGCTCCGAGCTCGCTTCCGGCATAGCCAGACAAATGGTTGGGAACAGTGGATCGAGAAAGAGCTTACTGGATCCTACCGCTTCAATACGCATATAGCAGCTGATGCACAGTCCATGAATCGCACTATCGCGCAGTCTCAGGCTACGCTTGACCTTGAGTATGGTCCAGTGTTCACAGTCGATTTGTTCGAACGGAAAGATAGACAAGTCCTCCATTTGGCCGCCCATCATCTTGTGATTGACCTCGTATCCTGGCGAATACTTCTTCGAGATGTGGAAGACCTTCTCATACACCATAAGGTGCAAAACGCAACTAGTCTGGCGTTCCCAGTATGGCTAGAGAGGCAACGCTGCTCGCTGAGCACACTGGACATCCCGAAAACCCTGCCCTTTGCGGTACCGACACCGAACTGGGATTACTGGGGTCTTACACCCGGACAAGCTACCTGGGGCAGTCTGACGAGCGTTCAGTCCAAGTGTGACTCTAAAACAACCTCACTTCTCTTTAGTAGCGCCAATGCTGCTCTCAAAACTGAGCCTTTGGAGATCCTGCTTGCTAGTCTATTTATCTCCTTCAAGGAGATCTTCGAAGACCGTCCTGTACCCGCAGTCTTTACTGAAGGGCATGGTCGCGAGGCTGCTGATGATGAAACCAATGTTTCAGATACCGTTGGCTGGTTTACAACAATGACTCCACTTCACCCAGAGCTAGGCACGAATGACGCTCTCCACATTGTCAGACAGGTGAAGGATCAGCGACGGCGCATTCCTGGTCGTGGTGTACCGTACTTTGGCAGCCGCTTCCTAACTGCCCATGGACAAGAAGCGTTTGCACATCACAGCCCAGCTGAAATTGTCTTCAATTACACCGGACGATTCCAACAAACAGAGCGAGACGACGCGCTATTCAATTTCAACAACGACGATGACAATACCGGTGCAGCGTCTGAAGTCGGTGATCTGGTTAAGCTCTTTGCTGCGCTTGACGTCTCCGTTACTGTCGAGGCCGATGAACTACTGGTCAACGTACGTTTTAGCCAACAAGCGCGACATCAGACAGCTATCCGGCAGTGGACTCAAGCGTATGTGAATGTCATAAGTAACTTGGTACACGAGCTGGTCAATACAGCACCAACAGCTACTGCTACTGATTTCCCGCTTATGCATCTCTCCGACAGTGACATGACTGTTGTGGAGAAGAATTTCATCTCTGCTATCGGTCTCTCCTCCACTAATGAAATCGAAGACATTCTTCCTTGCTCGCCACTCCAGCAAGGCATTCTGCTCACGCAACTGCAATCGCCGTCAACATACTGCATTCAACAAACGTGCCGAATTGTTGCATCTAAAAAATCTCTGCACCCGGTGAACGCAGAGGAACTCATCAAAGCGTGGCATCAGGTCATTGCACGGCACTCAATTCTTCGAACCATCCTGCTAGAGCCACTGCCAGGCCAAGAGAAATTCGTCCAAATCGTCCTCAGGGCGCCTAGTGTCCAAATCGTCCAAGTAGACGAAATATCGGACGATGCCGTGACTGACTGGCTCGCTTCGCAGCCAACACTCGACCTTTCAGACTTCCGCTCCCTACCACACCGCCTAACTTGTCTGACGACAACCACGGGAAATGTATACTGCCGCTTGGATATAAGTCATTCCCTTGTAGACGCCTCCTCGCTAGCTCTGATCATCCGCGACCTAATCGATGCTTATGGAGGCACGATTCAGGGTAGCGGCTCCCAATACAGTGCCTACATCGCCTTCCTTGAGGAACGAAAATCGCAGGACAATATCTTGTACTGGAAGACTTTACTAAACAAAGCCGAGTCGTGTATCGTACCACCACAAAACCCACCGCATGAAGCCAACGAGGCACAGCTTGCAAAGGTCTTCATACGGTTTGACGACCTGGCTATACTTCATCGTTTCAGGGATACACATGGTGTCTCAGTCGCCAGTATATGTCAACTTGCCTGGGCTCTGGTACTTGCCAGATATACGGGATCGAACAATGTCAGTTTCGGCAATTTGTCAAGTGGCCGTGACGCGCCTATTCCTGGAGTAGATGAGCTAGTTGGACCTATGATCAATATGCTCGTGTGCCACCTCCAGCTGGATTGGAATGCAAGTGTATCAGAGACAGCGCGCGAAATTCAAAGCCAATCTATCGAAGCGTTTGATCACCAGCAAACATCACTTGCGGCTATCCAGCACGAGCTTGGTTTGTCTAGAAGCCAACCGCTATTTAATAGCACTCTATCATACAAACGACAAACCCCAGCTAGCACTGAGGAAACAGCGATCACTATCGAAGGCTTAGGTTGGGAAGATCCGACAGAGTATGATGTGAACGTTGGCGTCGACCTGACACCAGCACGACTCGAGATCAATATGCAATACTCGACAGCGGTACTCTCAGACGCAGCAGCTACAAGACTCGTCAACTGTCTAGTACAGGCCGTGCGTGCCATTTGCGAGGACGCAGATCAGCCCCTAAAACATCTCAAACTGCTTTCACCGGAAGACACGGCACAATTGTACAAATGGAATGCAACCATGCCGCCACGTATCGAGCGCTGCGTTCACGAACTAGTACAGGACCAAATCACCGTTCAGCCAACAGCCTCAGCCATCTGCGCGTGGGATGGCGGGCTAACGTACGCAGAGCTCGATGAGGCTAGCCGCCGGCTGGCACACCATCTAGCTGGGTGCGGCGTGGGTCCAGAGGTGATGGTTGCGCTCTGCATGGATAAATCAAAGTGGACTATAGTGGCCATGTTAGCCATTCTTCGCGCTGGCGGAGCTGTGGTTCCTCTCGGAGTAGGACACCCACTGAGCCGTATCGAGCTTATCGTGAAGGATATTTCCGCGCCGATCGTGCTAGTCGATCGTGGCCACAAGCAGCGGCTAGCCGCGCTGGCAGCCCAAGTGCCTCTGCTCGCGGTAGACTCCTTCCTCGAGGCGGCCCCTGTCACCCAAGCATCATCGTCTGAAGCGCCTAGCACAGTCTGCCCGTCTGTACAGCCAGAGAATGTGGCATGGGTAATCTTTACCTCCGGAAGCACGGGCAAGCCCAAAGGCGTCGTGCTTGAGCATGGCAGTCTTGTAACAAGCATCCTAGCTCACGCACCATTATGGGGACTGTCATCCTCCACACGCACTCTCCAGTTCGCAGCCTCCACCTTCGATGTCAGTATCTCTGACGTATTTGCGACTCTTGCTTCTGGTGGCTGTGTTTGCTCGCCCTCGGAAGATGATCGTCTTTCGAATCTCAATCAGACAGCACAAGCGTTCCAGGTAACATATGCCAATGTGACGCCCACAGTCGCTCGACTCTTAGACCCAGAGCAACTCCCTACACTGAAAACACTTGTACTTATTGGAGAAGCTGTTGATGCAGGCGTTGTTGATAGGTGGAACAAGGATGCTGCAGTAATCAACGGTTATGGGCCAGCCGAAGCATCTATCGTGTTCCATTGTAGCCCACCGATACAAGATCCTGCGGCTGCAGCAAACGTTGGACAGAAAATCGCTGGAGGCGACTGGGTGGTCGACCCAGACAATATTGACCGCCTTGTTCCAATCGGCGCGCCGGGCGAGCTTCTCATTGAGGGTCCTCTCCTTTCGCGCGGCTACTTGAACGACCCTGTTAAGACAGCCGCTGCCTTCGTGACAGATCCTGCGTTTGTACTCGATCTATGCCTCTGCCCAGGCCGGCGCATGTACCGTACCGGAGACATGGTACAGCAAAATACGGATGGCTCGCTGACCTTCCTAGGCCGCCGCGATACGCAAGTTAAGATCCGCGGCCAGAGGGTGGAAATTGGCGAGGTTGAGAGCGAGATCTTGCGTCTACTACCAGACGCGAAGCACGCCTATGTCTCAAAGAAGGGACAGGCCCTAGTTGCTGTCATCGAATCCATCACATCCGACAGCAACATCGAGGAAGCTCCCAGACATTCAATAATCACGCCCGACTTTGAGCAACAAAAACGCTTTGAGTCCCTCCAGGAATCTCTCCGCGACAGTCTACCCAGGTACATGATACCTTCAGCTTTCTTGGCCATCAACGCGTTCCCACTCAATGACAGTGGTAAAATGGACCGCCGATCGGTTGGTATCTTACTGGAGTCCATACCATCAGAAAAATGGCTTGAATACACAGCGAAGTCCCAGGTTTATCAACCGCCTCTTGGCACTATGGAGCAACTACTTTCGGAACTGTGGGCAACCTGTATCGGCCTCGAAAATACGGTTATATCACGGACGAACAATTTCTTCGATCATGGTGGCGATTCTGTCACTGCCATGGCCCTCATTCAACAGTTACGGAAATGCGGACTGCGACTTTCTGTACCTGAGATTTTCAACTTCCCTGTCCTCTCTGATATGGCGAAATGGGTCACCGCGGAAATTGACGAAAGCGCACAATACAAGTCCTTCTCGCTTGTCTCACCGGAAGAACGACGAAGCGTCCTTGAGAATGTGCTTTCCGATGCCTCGCACGGACAGGAACTGGATGTGCTCGACATCCTGCCAACAACGAATTTCCAGGCTCAAATCATCAGAGAGAACATGGAACCTGAACGCAGGCAACTGAACTATTTCGCCTTTGACGCCGGCGGTCATTGTGACCCGCATAAATTGACACAGGCAGTTTCGGAGCTGGTCGTTAGGATTGAGGCACTTCGCACTGCATTTGCGAGATCCAGCGGGCAGAAATTTGTGCAAGTTGTCTACACGAAATGGCAACCAGAAGTCCGCGTCTTCCAGACCAATGAGAGTCTTGATAGCTTCTGCCAACGCTCACTAGAACGAGACATGTTCGCAGCGCCAACCCTTGCACGACCGATGTTCGATGTAGCCATCGTCGTTGCTAGGGACCAACATCGCATTGTGTTCCGCATCTCACACGCGCTTTACGATGGAGCTACCTTGCACCAGGTGTGGTCAGAGTTGGAAGCGATCTTTGCCGGACAAGTTAAAAGCAACTTCATTCCTGTCGGATCGTACTTTCATAGTCTGCAAGCCCGGATAACACAAGAGACTGAAGACTACTGGCGCGAGCTCCTTCGCGGAGCTGTCATCCCAAGCGTTAGTGAATGTACCGAACCGCGGGTCTCACGATTGGGTCTGCTTTTGAGCGAGCCGATGAAGTTGTCAAGAAACGGCCAATCAGATTTCACAGTGGCTGTGGCTGTCAAAGCGGCTTGGGCAATAGTGTTGAGCCAGCACATGGCAATCCGTGATGTTGTCTTTGCCGAAATATTTTCTGGAAGGAGCACAGTGCATCCTTCAGTCGCGGGCGCCGTCGCATGCTGCGCAAGAGCGGTGCCATGTCGTGTCGCATACGAACCTGAATGGACACTGCAGACACTGCTCGAACGAATCAGGCAGCAGCAGATCGACAGTATGCAAAATGAGGGCCTCGAGTTTCAGCAGATCGCTCAGCGCTGTATGGGCTGGTCACAAGCAGAGGCAGAAGATCTACGCGTCAGCATGGTGAATCATCAGAGGGCGTCAAAGCAAGATATGTCGCTCGGTGCTACGGTCTACAAGAACGTATTTGTCGGCCAAAAGGACCCCTACGCATCTGTTGATTTTGCCATCGAGACTGTAGAGGATGAACATGGCTCAATCTCTGCGAGCCTTGCATTTGCTGTGGATCGAATTCCTGATGAGCTCGCAAGGATTCTGTTTGGCCGATTCCAGGACACTTTAGCGACTATCTTGGCCAATCTACATCGCAGTAGCAGTCACTCGATCACGCAAATAACGGAAATGGCAACAAGTGGTAGGGCTACGGCCAACGATTGAGTAAGGAAAGCTTTGCTCGCAATACTTATTCATAACAAGATTGGTTTTTACTAGATAGGAGTATCGTGCTTATTTTCATTTGTATTTGTTTTCGCTTGTTTGTAGTTATTTGCACTTTTCCGCATTGTGTGGAATTAAATTGAACAGTTGGGATTTTGGTTAGTAGATCTTAGTCAAATATGATTTTGCATCCGAACGTACACACCGCATCCCAGTCCCCCATTATCTTCCAAGACGAAGAGGGCTATGTAATGCTTGGGAACAGTGCTCTGTTGAGAGCGACTTTGGGGGTGTGGCTAGAGGTTAAAAGGCTCGTATGCAAAGCATGTAGCGCTGCATTGGACGACCTATAGCTTGTCGAGTTATGGAGCGGGAATTGTTGCGGTCGCATTTGATGGAGGATCATCATCCTTCGATTGCCATTGTGGCTCGAATGGGCGGTGGTCGATTAGTACAATGGGTTGTGTCATTGGGACCCAACATAACAATTGCGTTGTAGACTGTGCAATAAACAGCCACGGTACAGCTACTGCGTGGAATCATAAGGCCATATTCCCACTTGGAGAGAAGCCTGTCTGGCTTTGACATAGTTGCAAGACGCATCGAATACGCGTGGCGCAGCCATGCCGAATATACGTACGTGAGCCTTAAAGAAACGGGGTTACAATGTGCAATATCGAGTTCATCAATTGCACGATCATTTTATATCAACCTAGGCATGTGGTTGTAACGAGCCGGCGTATAATACCTGCAAATTTGGCTCGCACGATTACCTACCCACAATCTACATGCTTAGTGTCTTACGTGAACAATTCACTACTTGCTACGGCAAACAAATACAGTTCCAATCTACTATGACTCTGTTCATCATATCTCGTCGTGATACCGCGCTGCGTTTCCTTTGCTTATTGTGCATATATACATCTCTGTGTATTATTATGTAATATTAGCGGCCCTTGAAGGCATAAGACGGGAGTGGAAAGCTGGAAGAGTTGACGCACCTATGAATAGACTGCTAGCACAATATCTACAAATAAGCACAGAAAAAGACTTAGGGGGGATGGTGTAAGTATTAATATCTGAATCGAGATCTCCTCATCACAGTGCTGACTCCATGTTGGACATTGTAACACACCCGGCCAGTTGCAAAAACGTGGCAAACTAGGATCTCAGCCATGTATCAAGAAGTATGTGAATTAGTGAGCTAAATAATTAGGTTGCGATTCAAGTGATAATTTCATTAAAAGTTGGACAGCTCTCTTTGTTGGCTCAAGAGAGGTGACTTGAGGAGTTTTCTGGAGCAGTAGCCTGCTTCTCGGCCGGGTATAACACAATGTACAACTTTCTACATGGAGTTTGGTCATGTTGTTTGTATCGAAGTACCTAGGTAACGGCCGGTGTGAATAATGCCCATCAGCAGAGGCAGGCATGTGGGCAGGCTTTTGGAAATCCTTGACTCATCAACAGCTATCATCCTTGTACGTGCGTATATATCCCTACGTGGGTTATCCTTCCTTGTACCCACTTGTTCAGCGGCACAATTGGTCGATCGACAATCATTTTCTCTTGCTCTCACAAACGTGGTTATTTTCTTTGTCCATCGCATACCCAAAAGAGGCATCATCCCAAACCCCTTCACCAGGTATCCACCCACACAGGTTATACTAGCTATACATTTTCATCATCATGTTTCGGCAGATCCAGAAACGTCCGTTGGGCTCTACCGCCATCCCGCTATTTCTCTTCCACGACGCCAGCGGCACTATTAGCAGCTACTACGCGCTGGGCCCCATGGGCCGCGATGTGTACGCAGTTGCTAACGCGCGTATGGAAAGCGATGAGCCCGAAAGCATGAGGGATATGAGCAGGCGGCATTACGCGGCCATCAAGGCCGTCGTGCCCAAGGGCAGGATCATGCTCGGCGGTACGTAGACCTAAGACAACTCTCTGGTCGACGATCACCGTGTATATGTTTTGGCTGACTGACGAAACCTCTAGGCTGGTCGTTGGGCGGCATGATTGCGCTACAGGTAGCGTGGATCTGTGTGCGTGATCCCAGTCTCACCATCGACGCCATCGTCATGGTCGATAGCCCGTTTCCGGACTACCGTCACGTCGAGTACATGGGCGCAGAGTCCCCCATCTCCGAAGACGCTCCAAATCTCGCAAAAATGAAGCTGGAGAGATCCATTCTGCGGACCGTGAATACACTGCATAGCTGGCAGCCGCCCGTGTGGCGGCGACAGCGCCAGCCGTACACGGTGATGTTGTGCGCTACGGAGAACGTACAGAATGAAGGGTATTCGGCCGCGCTGTCTTTCATTGACCAGTTTCGCGACAGCCCAACGCTCGGCTGGAACGAGCGCGCCAACTCCATTGTCATTGACAAGAGTCATCCTATCAAAGGCCACCACTTCAACGTCCTGGAGCCCAAAAATGTAAGTGCTAACGACATTGCCTCTACGTTACCCATTACCTCGCTGACTGACGGCGCGCTCTCTAGGCCGCGTTTCTCACCGAGACAATGGCTACGATTGCAGAAGGTATCGACCTAGCGTCCTTTCAAGACGACGATGAATGAGCGGACATAGGCATATGAGGAGTGTCCCTTCTCTGACTTTTCTGTTGCTTCCTGGCTATGAATCAGGCTTCTTCTTATGCTTCACGTCATAGTGCCGACGGCAGGAAGTTGCTCCTTTGTCGATGTGAGGCACAGGAAGAATATCAATTCTCTCGGAGGCTATGTGCTGACATTTACGACCTAGTCAAGGCAGTTCTATGGAACGGGTGTTAGCTCAAGATGCTTGTGGTCTGCGGTTGCTTACTTTTGATGTTTTTCTGTAGTGCCTAGTTTGAAGTCTAGATGATGGCGTTGTATACCTCTTTGTTTTCCTGGGCAGAATCAATCTCTTCGTTATATCACATCGTCGTCAATCAGTATTGTTCTTTTTTTATGTTGTCCAGGATCCTAACGAGCAGTAGCACAGCTACCTGAGGTACGTAGCAGCCCACAGATATTGCAGACATCTTAGAGGAAGACTTCGAGCGTGCTGTTGCCAGAAGTTATTAATACCATCGACGTTCTGTCACGGTCTGTGTCTACTGCAATATCAGCTACGCTGTGATACTGGCGTTAAACAAAAAAAAGGCATGTGTAGTTAATGGCCTGTGGTGAATTGGTTAGAGGGAGGGAGAGGAGGTAGAGAAACATGCGCTGGTATGTACAATATGTTCAAAACGTAGGTGCAGAAAGGAAAACAACATGAGGTAGATGCAGGCTTGATAATATCCTATCGAGTCAAAACAACGAATTTGTTGAACTGCTCTGTCACCGAGGAATGCACTGTCATCATCCAATAAACTTTTCCAACTCTTCTTGGGATTGATGGCACTCAATGAAACATTTCGCGTACTGTTGGAACCAGGACTTTCATGGACGGCTAGTCCCACTTCCTCCCCCCTTATTTGCCCCTCGTATCAAAGAGACGAAGAGACAACAATTTGCGCTTCCTGCCTCATCATCCTGGCTTCTGTACGCATCCAAGTCGCCATCTATGTGCCTGCAATGCAGCTTGATATCGGTGCTCAGTCCCATCGTCGAGAAGGGAGCTTCACTTAAGCCCGGGACCTTTGCGAGCTACGGTGTCGGCTGCGCGAGCTACGGCGTCGGCTGTGTGAGGACCGCCTTCGCCTGTGCTTGGACTCGGAAACGGGTTTGGAGTCGTTGTGGGGCTTGGATCGGAGCGACCAGTTCGCGGCGTGCCACTGGTCGCCAAAGGCGGGACCCGGGTGGAGGACCGTCAGCAAAAGCACGGCCAAACTAATCATGGCTCCGTCGAGCACCATGAAGTCGACCTCATCGTTCCACAGTTCGCCGGAGAAACCCTGCCACAGCTCGGCGACACGGAAAATAGACCGCGCGAGAATGGCGATAGTGGCGAGCACCAAGCTGAACAGGAACACTTTGAAGAGCCCGCGGCCGCGGCACGCCGTTTTCGCCGGGTTCATGTCCAGGACGCCGCCGCTCCGGCATTGCCGATAGAAATAGGCCAGGTACAGCAGGAACACGATCAATGAGATGGCTTGCAAGAACAAACCGGCCACCATAATGTTCGTGCCCGTCTGCCTGGCATCACCTTCGCTCGTGTCCGCGATGGCGCCGCCTGCGGCTTGGAGCACTAGCGAGATGAAATCAGAGGTCATGAAGATCAGTGCAATGGTCCGCGGCCTGAAGTAAGACAGGTGCTGGCCGTACAGACCGATGATGCGCACGATAGAGAGGTAAATGCTGGCGCTGATGAAAACAGGGGCAATAGTCAGGCAGATGAGATAACTGAGACGTTCACACATTAGCATGGGATGCATCCGGGGGTAGAAGCAGATTGGAGAATTTGAGACCTACATGAGGAAAGCGTTGGAATTGAAGGGATCGTTGTGCAGCATCAAGCGACCAGCGTAGCCGACGACCTCAAGGATAAGCCCAATCAGCATGCCGATTGTGAAGCCCGGCTGGCGATAGCGGATGCCAAGCCATAACTGCGGAAGGCACAGGACGGCAAAGTAGATCGTGAAAAAGAGGTTTCCGCCCCACGTGGGGATATAGAGGAAGGACGATTGAGCGAGGCAGCAGGTTGCTAGAGTACATGACACATTGGGGTCAATGCCAAAGTTGCAGCCGGCCCACGGATCAATGGCCATGGTGGAGAGGAAATCAGGACTGCTGGGCTGAAGGTTGAAGGGGGCGAGTGGAGAGTGGATAATTGCAGCGGGCAGCGTCGAGCTACATGCAGCGCGTAGTCTGGTTCCGAGTTAGACAGGGGACGTGTGAGTAGGGGCAGGGCAATGCTATGTGGCTCACAATTTCTGACAGTGATACAAAGATGAATCGACCTTGTCTGGCAGGCGCGGCTATGTTGAGTGAAGCACCGACGGCGGCATAAGAGTCTGGCAGCAAGTTCGTACAAGAGCCTACCTGGGGCACTGCTTGTCTGCTGTGTGAGGTGGTGTTTACTATATAGAATATCTGTACCTTTAGTGGGAGATAGAGTGTTGGGATATTGCATGCCGCGAACATGGGTGCTCGCAACTGAACCCGAATTGGGTAGAGCTTGCGAAAGTCAAAGCACAAATAACGTTGACTCTTGTAACACTTACAAGGCAATCCCCTTTCATGCAGGGTCGATCGGCAGGTACAGTTCCACAAAAGGGACACTGACGGTAATGGCCAGGATACGCAATACTGCGTCCATCCGACGGGTGGAGATTGGCACTGAGCGCTATGTGTCAATGTTTACGCATTGTATTGAAAGGAACATGAAGGTACCAGCAGACAGGTGCAAGAGGGAAGCATCTACAGGAGGGTCATGAAAAGAGTGGTCACAAGTCTTGTGGTAGTACTGGTTAGACGTGAGTACGTACAGCATCACCCGAAGGAGCACTTGACGCAACCCTTAACGCAAGGTAAGATGGCAATGCATGCACATAACAACAGAAATGGGTGTGCATGCTGTCATCCATCCATACCTAGTTGCATCGCTGGTCATGCGAAAGACACAAAGGGCAGCCAATGGCAGAAGTGTCCCAGGTCTGCATGTACTCCATGTATAATTTTACGATATAGCCCTCCAACAAGCTAAGAGGTGGCAAACAAGGATCTAGAGCCAACGACTGGGCTTGTAAGATCTTCAGCGAGAAAGTACACCGTCACGTGATATGTCACAGAATAACGTGATGTATGATCAAGTCCGAGTATCGGCTCGATACTTGATCTCACTCTAAAATCAGCTCATTGCCTGGCCATAATACAGAATCATACATGGAGTATGGTGAGCACGGCTAGGGAGCGTACTGTTATTGGCGTAATTGACATTCAATTACGACGGCCAGGCGGTGGTTATCATAGACAGGTTATTAACAAGTACTAGCGTTGTCTTCAAAGCTGGGTGCACGGTTATTAACCACTAGCGTTGGAACGGGTGCACCTCCTCACCTCTGTAGTGAAAAAGGAAACGAAGAGGACGTGCTTACGCACAGCCCCAGAATAATGTGTTCTGTCAGTAAGCTGCGCAACCCACCCAACTTCACGCGACGCTCTGCGCAATATCTCCACCACCACGCAATAAAATTAGATATAATTAAAAGATACGGTTTATTATCTAGTTCTACATAGAGACTGAGTATGTACTTCACTATGGCACTTTGTGCATGTCGACGGCGCGCGCCGACGTCGCTCGCCAGCCTGCTCTGGCTAGCCCCCATGACTACCATTTCTGCCTCAATAGTAAGCTGCTGATCCCGCTGCATCTAGAGCACTCCACCAGAAGCAATATATTAAAGCCACTAGTCCTGCCTTCATCGTTGTCGCAAGCTTACTACAAATAGCTGCTTGTTCTTCCCTACGAGTATCGTTACTAATTGTATTATAAGCTCAGCGCTCCGATAAGATCCTAAGTAAATTACCTAAGCAAATTACCTAAGTAACTGAAGTAGATCGAACAGTTAGTTTGCGCTGTTGAAACGCAAGGTGCTGTGAATGAGGTATTTCCCCTAAGAGATAGAGTGTACTGTGTCACGACCCCGGGGCGTGACTGTCGGCTGTGGTCTGGTTGTTGACGTGGTATGCAATATACGAGTTGAAAGCCAGTTTCAGTCATACAGCGCGTCCAAACGCTGAACAATATGGGTTTCAGTGTGTGAAGATGCGCTTTACTGGCTCGAGGAGCTTCTGGTTTTCATCAGGCAGGTCGTGGTTTGCGAGATCTTGGAAATTCTGGGAAGCCTTGTATCGCTTAGGCGTTTTGAAGTAGTTAATGACATGTAAGAGCGTACACGCGGACTCTTTCCTGCGCCATGCGCCTAAGGATTGCTTCCCGTCTTGTTTTGTTTAGCTAGCAACTAAAATTTTAAGAAAACTAAGAAAGCCATGATAATATCAGCTGAGTCGTTGTCAAAAGCGTCCTTGTTCGAGCCAAATACAACCGCCTGGCCGACGAGATTGATCGTATGAGTGCCACAACGCAGGCGATGACGGCTAGCAATAAATCTGTACCTGCTATCTAGAGTCTTAACAGCATAGTCATTGTTGTACGAGTTGTCACGCATGTGTAACCCAGTTTTTTAGCATCTACCTCGATCTTCTGTAGAATCTGCTCAATACAACTAGCTATCTTTTCGCCCGTATGAGCGCCTGTAAGCTGCGGCAAGTCAATGGCAACGTCTTTGACCACTCCGCCAGATATAGCATAGTCAGCAACTACTCCGTGGAAGCCTCGCTTGCTGCCCTTAGTCGTCTATCCATCAAAGCCTATATGAATCTTACTCACGTCCTTAGTAAGCTGCGCAACAATCTAGAGCTGCAAATGATCGTACCACCGCATCACCAAGCGACTAACGCTGCTGTGGTTTATCCATAACGCTGTCTCCGCTTCTGAGCTCGCAAGCCGTATCCTTGCTCGAAACGTAGGATCTTCAAACTGCCGCAAAGCTATATTGTTATTAACAAGCCGACCTACAGCTGACAATCGAAACGCCTGTACATTGAAGTTCCCAATCTCATTGGCAACAGCTTGACCAACCCGCGCGCCAGTGCCTGTCAATGTTGCAACCCACCTCTGACCCGGAGGTAACCGTATTGGCTGCTTGCCTTGAAAGCTAATCCGGCGTTTCTCGAACAAGTGATAGGAGATGGAGCTCGTCGCCAACGTCGTCTCTAGAACACAAATTCTGTTGTGCAGCCTGTTGCGATGACATTTGTTTTATATGAAGAAGATACGCTCCTAGTCGGCTAATATAGTAACGCGGTAACTGTAGTCGCATAACGTGTTTTATAAGCGAGTCGTCCTTATAAGTAAGTTATCTACTCTACTAACTTTAATTACCTTTAAAAACTAAATTAGTTATTCCTTAACGCTAATAAGCTCTATTAGGCTTATCTAAAGCTAATATACAACTTACTATATTATCTTTTAATAGCTACTAGATTAAGACTAAGAGAGCTGCTACTTGCGCGTTTAACGTCTCTTAAATAACGCTACGCGACTAACGCGCTAGTAGGCCTATATAACGCGATTACTAGCTTAACTTAAAAAAGCTTACTTAGCTAGAAAAGGAGGTAATTATTAGATATATACTTAACCTTAATTAGTAAGAATTTAAGTCTACGTATATAGCTACGCGTAATATAGCTAATAAGCTACTTACTACGCGTAGTATAGATTACGTTAGTATCTACTAGCTATATAACTTTATTAAGCGTATAAATAGTTTTATAATATATTTTAATTAATTATATAATAAGTAAAGAGCTCTATATAAAGATCTTATACTAATTAGCTACTAGTTTAAGCTAGTAGAGAAGATAAAGGCTAAGTATAGTATCTATAATAAAGATATCTATAACTTTAATAAGGCTAGCTTTATAATAGGTAAGATCTAGACTTAGCTAGTTATTATAAAGTTAAAGAGAAAAAGTAGGCTAAAGACTATCTAGCCTAGTAACTATAAGTAGGTAATAGTAATTACTATAATTAACGCTACTAGCTAGATAATCTTACTATTTCTTATTTTTACTAGTAAGTTTTACTTATTAGCCTAGTATAAAAAGAATATTTTACGCGACTAAGCTATTATAGTTAGTAATAATAGCTAGATAACTAATAAAATAGAAGTTAAGTAGCTAAAGCACTTTATTAAGTATACTAAGGGTAAGGTAGTTAGAGCACGCTACTTACTTATTCTTAATAGCTATAAGAGCTACTAGTCTTTTAAGTTTTAAGAGCTTTATAAAAAAAGTAATATCTATACGCTTTATATACTAGCTTATTTATTTTACTTATTATAGCTTTTTAATATAAGCTACTTCTTACTTATAAAGCGCGTGTATAGCTATAAGATTAAGGCTCTAATACGCTATAATATTAACTATATTACTAAGCTTAAATTCCTACTAGCCTTTAAAGTAGCCTTTAATTAATTATTTACCTTAGCTAATATCTACTTAGCTTTTTAAGGCGTAGGCCTAGCCTCTCTTTAGCTAGACGCTATTCTATTAAAGCTTAACGTGTAGCTATATATACTTACTCTACTAGCTACTCTTATAGAGCCTTCTTAAAAGGCTTATATACTAAGTAATATACGTAAGCTTAAGGCTTAATTAATATTAATACGTAATTATGTATAGTAATATAAAAGCTTATTACTAGCCTTAATTATTAAGGTAATTAACTAGCTTAAAAAAAGAGCTAAAGTAATAATACTCTTAGCTAAGCTTATATATAATTAGATTACTTACCTTAAGAGAGCTAATAAAATAGTAACTAAGCGTAAGTAGTATAAAAAGAAGTAGATATAGAAGTGTAGAACCTTAATAAAGAGAGAGGAAGAGAATATACTAGCTTAAAAGAAGGCTAACTAGCAGATTAAGCGTAAATAGCGTTAAGATAGTAAGTAATTAGGCCTTAGTCGCTAGGCTATTGCGCGCTATAAGAGGTATAGGGAGACTAGGCATAACTTATAGATGTGTAAAAAGAATGCTATAGATACTATTTAATCTACTATATTAAATACTTTATTCTACCTTATTACGTTATTGCGTTGCGTAGCTTTAAAGGTAATTAAAGTTAGTAGGGTAGACGACTCGCTTATAAGGACGACTTGCTTATAAAACACGTTATCTAGCTTTTCTGATGATTATATGTCCGCGCTGGCTGCGCAAAACCTGCTAAACGACTCTAACCTATTCCTTCAAAGTTATCCGCAAAGCGCACGTCTGGCTTGTTGTTGTTCTCATTGATTATCGTTGTTGAAAAAGCTGTCGCAACTTCTGATACCTCAACGGACGCAGCAACCTCAGCTTCCAGCCGAGAGTCGCGCTGTTGCGATTTGAAATCGTCCGCTCGGCTCACGATTGCTTAAGATTCGCGCGTCGAGCTGGGTTGCGTACCGTTGATGACTACAGGTTGGTTATTGTTGCCGTCCTGGAGGAGCTTGCGCTGTTTCGACGGACCCGTAGACGCGTAATCGTGCGCTGGGGAGTGTCTTTTGGCGGGCGGGCGGGCTATTACAGCGATACAAATGCAGACAAGAAGTTAAAGTCGAGTTACGGATATGTTGTTGTTTAAATCACTGGACAGGACTCAAACAGGGCAAAAAACAGGGTGCTAATTGATAACCAACTAACTCTCAATACCAAGAAGCCATCCCAGGACTACTACCTCGCCCCACTCAATAGCCTCACGCCAAAACAAGCTCCAAAGCTACTGCAACGCCAAATGATGCAATGAATCAAGCAATCACAAGCTTCATGATTGACTTGATTGCAGTTATGAGCAGTACACGATCGAATTGATTGGTTGAGTTCTTGGCGACTGATTGCAATCAAGATTGGTTTTTGACAACACTACTCATCGGGAATCTTTGACTGCTGCCATTGGCTACACACTAGGACGGCTAGGTCACCAGGGCCGGAGATATCCAGAAAAATTCGTTTGGTAACTCACTTCATGGATAGTAGCGCACAACTTGTAGGGTCTATTGAATTTAACTTGTGTAGGGGAGGCTGCAAGTCTTCCGTGATCGTAATAGGCAGGGGACATGTTCTAGATACACTACCACCTACTAGCTACCGAACTTGTCAATGGTCTTCTTCGGTATACAGCTGCTCACGAATTTCCTCAGGTACATCATCATGGGTACGCGGAACGTAACTCTACTCCACAGGCTAGATTGAAACCTTGAAGCGGTGTATCGTCAGCTTGTAATACTTCTTTCCCAAAGGGCCAAGCCAGCAACGTAGCCGGCGGTTACAAGACACCGTATCAGAGCATACATTTCGTGCCAGACGGAAGGATGCAAACTGTTCTTCTCTTCTGCATCGAGCTGAGAAGCACACTCAGCAAGCATTCTCGGAGTGGCAGACGAGTTTGCTTCTTCATGGGCTTTGGCTGATGGTAGTGGAGCCAACCATATACAGTTGAAAGAGAGGTGTACTCTGAGCTTCTTACTGGAGTGAAATAGCTCATTCTCATCGAACGAGTTATGTTACTATTATCAACTATTTGATGGCCATGTCGTTGAATCGCGTAATCAAGTCACGCTTGTAATGATAGTCGACAGACACAACGACGCTCGTGTCATCGCATTCTACATGTTCATTGTGTGCGAGCTTTTTGCTTAGCAGCCCCTTCCCCTTAGCGTTGAAGACGGAACGCCAGTACGCGCTAGGTGCTAGAATAAGGTCATGTCCTGTACTCTGAGAAAGCATCTTATTTTTGACGAGCACCTTCTACTTCATGGAGTAACGCAGCAAGCTTGGTATGTCTTCATCGTAATTGGTATACTCGTCTCACGCTTCCATCTGAATGAAGACTAGCCTATGTAACTTCGAATCTATCGCTTTAAGGCGTTGATCTCGCGCGGTAACACCTCGTATGGCTAGAACCTAATCTGGGTCAGAGTATGAGGGTATACTTGCTGTACTGTTGTCTTGCAGGCGCGGGTCTTGTTCGACTTTACAGCCGTTTGCTCTAGAGACCTGTACAGCCATTGTGGCTACGCCTGGCACTGCTTGATTTATTTGCCGGCTACAATAATACTGCGTCGTGGTTTTCGTCATGATAGCATTTGCAATCCATTCCTATTACATATCCAAGTCTCGTTTCGCTCCGCTTGTTACGTTCTGCGTCTCGCCTTTTTATGCTAATAGTGGTTTGTGTCCTTGCCTGACTCTTTACTATTTAGGGCCGTTTGGCTGTTGTACATTGAGTTCAGTTCGGTGTTGGAAACGACTGATATGTCTCCCATCATTGTCAATATCATTTGTACTACGGTTGTCGAGTATCTCGCCCAACTCATCTTCCTCTGACCTTGCTGTTTTCCTTACAATTTTATTGTCCCGCATTGCTGAAGTATATCAAGCCTTCCGCATGCTTCGCGGTAGGGTAGTGGGTGCTTCGTTTCCCTCTTCGATGGTGAAGTTTCGTTCATTTATAAGAGTAGTAAGCTTTGGGAACATCTTCAGAACCCGAGTCACTCAACAGAACACGCCTTATTCAAAATTCTTGCAAACTTTCATCTTAGTCGACTACGTGTTACGTACTGTTGGTTTTGTAGGACGCCAAATCCCCTTGCCGTCAATGACGCGACTATTGCACAGCTGTTCGCATATCATCATTTCGCATGATCTTTACTAAAGATGCTACAAGTGTACTAGGTCGGTCACTGATGGATGCATGTTGTAGTCAAGGCTCGGAAGCTCAGGACAAAAAAGACCTTTAGTACAGAGGGTTTAATGCAGATATCGTAATTATGACGCGGTTCTCATCGTTGGCTTTGCGATCTGCTACGCCGACGAGGAGCTGCACAGCGTGCAATAGCATACAAAGCTAAGACACCACGTTTTCCAACAAGGAGCAGCTGCTTTAGGAGCCTTCACCGATCACCGACACTTCGTGTAAGGCCCTGAAGAATAGGTACTGCCGGCTGGTCTGGTTCCCACAGCATTTCAACTAGTCCAAGCATCCCAATCAACCCGTGTGGCAAACTGGGGTCAGAGCCATTTAGTAAGAATCATGAGAATTAGTGAAACGAACAATTGGGTCATGATTTGTGTGCTAGTTCTATTATAAGCTACACAGCTTTCCTTATTGGCTTGGAAAGGAATAATTATGGACATTTATGGGGTAGTAAATTGCTTATCAGATGTCAGAAACACAAAAGCCAGCATAATTTACTGCTATGGAACAGAAGCTGAGAGCCTACTGGCTACACCACTAATGTTGTACACAGAAGCATCACAAATGATGACTTACCTCCGACTAGACCAAGACTTAGTTGCAGCTATAAAGCTGATGACTGCAGCTCACGCGCAGCAAATCCCCCTGTCAGAGATGAGGTGAGACAATCTGACGGCAAGCGAGCTTCATATAGTTAGACAATGCAACACATACATCCCTTACCTAACCACCTGTTCCATCGCAGATGAGATCATACCTCCTCCACGGACTCTAGAATTGTCAGAAAGGAGACAAAGTTTCGGGCCATGCATATACCCCGGTAAGATATGCCACGTGTAGAATCAGCAGACTCAGCCTGATCGGCAGAGTTGAAATGATAGTCCGGCTAAGAGAGGCACTATATAAGCTTCGACATGCTCACGCCACTATGCCGGACGAAATTACCCGCGGCCACTCGGTAATGAAAGCTCGCTCAGCTGTTGCCAGCAGAAAACACTTAATAGTTGAAATTCTTTAACCTCTCGGTCAGCACGAATCAGGCGTGGAGTGAAGTTAGTCTGCCAAAAACTGGTTCGCACCACTATAGTTGATTCGTTTCGGCAAATTTGAACTACTTGAGTGAGCTGACCTGTTATTGTGATTGCGTGTTATCGCGATGGCTTGTCATAACGATAGGTAGACTACCCCACATCCATGCAAATTCAACATGACTTTGGAAGAAATATAGCGTTTGACGCGCCTAGAATAGCACAGTCGAGCTGTTGAGGTATAGTACACGCCACATGTCTGTATGGAATTATAAAACAATGCGCGGGGGGTTGTCTTTTACCATTGTCAAAGGTCAATCACGATCAGGTGGCAAATTGTAGTTGGTTGTGATTATGCATACCAAAAAAAGATAGAAAAATGGGTGTCTAGAGCGTACTGATCGCGATATGAAGGGCCCAGGAAGATAGGCTTAGGCGAAGCGCGTTATCATGCATACCCGCAAGTGGAAGCCTACATATCAGCTTGCCTGAGCCGCTGAAGTGGCAATCTCAAGTCCAAGTCCGTTTCCACTTAATCCACGAATAGAGTCAGTATCAGTACACATGCAAAGCGAACAATATCATAAGACTTACAATGAATCAATAGAGGCACGCGCATTCCTTTCATCTTCAGCCTCGACAGAATCATCAGCTGAGCCAGTTCCATTCATCGCGCTATTTTCTTCGTCGTCCTGGATGTTCTGTCTGTCGTGAAAATCATCCTGCTCACCCAAGACCATAACATCAGGAAATGATTGACCCCATAGCCAGATAGCCTGCTTGAAAACACGTTGGCAGGCTAACAGTTCTGCGCCACCATTCTTTGAAGTCTGCACATTGACAAGCTCATCAACCATTGACTTGCATGCGGCTACAAAGCAGCCAAAGTTCTCTGATTTCCAGTTTTCGATAAGTGCTTCGCGGAGGGCCCGGTTATGGCCGTCACTGGTTTGTACTTGGTCGCGCCAAGGCATCCCCGATGTCTGGGAAGGTACGGAGGAAGAAGGAAGGTTTTGGGGATTTTGCTGTGTTGTTTGTGACGTCAATTGATTGACGAATGTGCCTGCGTAGGAGAAGGAGCGGTAGAGAAGCTGGGAGCCGGTCAGCTTATAGCACTCGACAGCATCGTGACACAACTTACTAACTCAATGGCCCACAGCATAACCATTCCCTCAAGTATTGTTGCAGACGGGCATGATGCACTGTTGAACAGATCGATAAAACCTTTAGTAGGAGGCCTCGGTTCATCAAACTTCACTGCCAGCCCATATTTGCGCTTAGCAGCTTCAAGGAACTCCAACTCTTTTTTCATGTTGTTTACCGCAGAGCATAGCAAGTCTAGGCAGCGAAATGTTGAATCACGTTCTAGATCAGGGGTTTCCGGTATACGGATCTTGCCTATAAGTGTTCCGGTAAAAGAGATTAGTGATCGCGAGATATATCCAATTTGTGCGAGCCATTGGTTAAGAGCATCCTTAGTAAGCGATCCACAACCTGCGTGTAACAAGAAGATATGGCGAGTAGCACTCAATAGTGCATCTTCAGCTTGATCCAGTAGATGATTGGCTAACGAAGGGTTTGGGCCAAGAGTGTTAGTGGTAGTTCCACCACGAGGTTGGTTCAGACCAAGACCATCAACCAAGAGATTAGGGTTTGGTTTTGCACCATTCCAGACGCCCGAATTCTGATCTTGCTGTTCGCCTCGGGCCAGGTTTTCTTTCTTCAATAGTTCTTGTCCTTCAGTAGTTGATAGGAACTCCTTGCATTCAGCGAGATGCTCCGCCTGGCGGGTTGTATTTTTGGCTCGAACAAAGCCACAGCTTAGGCATCGAACACATGCGCACTAGTTGGGTCATCAGAGAACGTTTGGAAAACCACATCCTGAGAACCTACTTTGCGACCAGAGCTGTCGTCGAAGAACTCATCAAAGTACTTGTTCATATTCACCTTCCACCGCGGCCGCTGTATTGTTGCGATGTTTTTTGAAGGCAGGGACGTATCATCAGGGTTACAAGCTTCACTAAGAGCGCGTCGGCCAGTAGCGTCGTAGGGATTCGGTGGAGCCAATTCTTGACCGTTGCCCGCCGCCCTCCACACTGCGTATTCCTGACAAATGCGGAGATGGTCCTGGAATAACGGTGAGTTTCGTTGATCTCAAGTCAAGTTTGAACATCTGCCATTGAAGAGTCTGACCTTCTTGCGACCAAGGTTTTTGGCGCTACCTCTCCAACGCTTACAATGGTAACACTGGACAGTCCCTCCTAGATTGGCACCATCGACCTGCTCAAACTACAAGACCTCTCAATGACTGTAGGGAGAATGCTATGATGCTATGGGCTTGCGCATAATACCTGGCTGTGTGTGTACGTGTCTATTGGTCGAGGCATGGCACTTGCAGGATAACAAAATGACCGAAACAGATTGGTCACTGGATATCGCTTCGATTACGAAGTACAAGATGGGACGCGCTAGTAGGGATAAAAAACTTGTACGAGAGGATAGATGGCCGAAAGCAGGATTGTACTGAATACTTGTAATGCAATATCGAATTCTGATGACGGGGCCGACTTTGCTTATGGCATACGCGCCTAGCTAGGTGCATGTATGTATTTATTGGCGAAAAACGTACTGCCTTGACCTATATATGTAGCTTGTTAGATTAGTAAGCTAGACAGATCAGCAAGCTGAACACCCCACCAAATTGCCGCAACTGTGTGTGCGCCAACGACAATGAAGCGACAACAGCGTCCTCAACAACCATATCACGAAGGCAGACTTTGTCTAGTTGTACGATAGTATCAGTCTAATCCACGTCAATCGCTCCGCTCGCTCGCGAGAGCGCACGACGTCCTAAAATTTTCCCTATATACGCGTCTCGAAATTGGCAGGTGTTGGCACTATATTTTACAAGGCGAGCATGTGAAAGCTTGTGCCACAGTAGGTGAGAATATGGTGTATTTTCTGTAAGGACGGACGAGTCGATGCCAAGCTTAGCTAGGCAAGACAGTATTTGGTACAAAGAACTGACACATGGCTACTAGAGAGGTTCAAAGTTTTAGCCGATATTTATAGCGTGATATAGCGGGGTCGATGTACGTGCGGCGTTTCTTCGCCAAAGACGATTCTCAATTGCTGCTACGCAGGAATTGTGACGTCGGTGCTCTCACACTCCATGTCTTACTACCTTGAAATACTTTTAATTAGAGCCATTCCATCTACCATATTACGCGATGGAGATTTTGGTTATCTCCGTCTCAACCGGCCAGATGAGTGATCAAACCTTTACGAAGCCTGCTGGCTATGCACGTGTGCAGGGTATGGGTATATTGTGACACAACATTCTATCCTTCGATGGCGGCTAACGTCCCTCCTTATGCAACGAAAAACTCAGTGGGCACAAAACTAATAACGAGAGTGCGAGAATAGCACATATTTCGACTTGACGTAGCGTCTCATTGGTCGTTTCGGTCCACTGGGATTTTCAATCCGCAGGGAGGAACGCTATTCATAACATGGGTAGGTGGGTCTCTGCCTACAGGATTGTTTTTCGCAGGGATTAGGCATTAAGGTCTATTGCATGGTAGAAATCGTGGCGTCGCGTCGGAAGCCGATGCTAGAATGGCGGTCTAACTGTACGCGGCAGGTGTTTTAGAGTTCCGAAGAGTTGGGACGTGATTGAAGGGGCCGCCTGCGTTTCTGACAACGTGCCTCCTGATGCAACTCAAAACTGGTGGCCTGATACCGGAAAGGAATTACTCGCCAGGTTAAGCTCCGCGGCCGAACGCTAGTAGGGGAGTAGGGGACCTTACCGGTTCCCAGCTAACTTGCCGGGCAAGTAAGCCAAACCCACTTTTGCATAAGCTCAATGCAGCTCCCGTCTCACCTCCACGGAAAAGCTGAACAGATTGGATGTGCTTACACAGCGCCCCAGGATGTCAATTTTGGGGGCAAATTGTTAAGAGTGGATCTTGAGTGGAAGTAATATAAGACTTCTGGTGTCAAGACTCTGAGGTTGGTTTTCGCGGATGAAGCAACAGGGTGATATGAACAATGTCTCTGCAAGAAACTATCGTATTGTACTTGTACTCGTAACTTAAGTTGAACACATCGAGCCATAAGGGCTCCATGCCTATTGCTATATACTTCTATCTGATCCAAGTTGCTCAGTTGTGCCAAGTGCCACTGATCATTGAGCATCGTGCATATGTTCCTGCAGAGTGCTCAGTTGCTCAGTAGCGCCAAGAGCTACTGATCAATGATCAAGTCACGTGACGTGCGGCACGGTGCTAGGAGGATTGCGGCGTAGTTAGCAGTTGTTCTTTTGAGTAGTATAGGTTTCCTCTCACTCCATTCTTTTTATTTTCAATTCGAGCTGTCTTTGAGGCTTCGCTCTAGGAGTATGCTGTTCTTATTTTGATGCTAACACACATACTTGATACAGCCGTCGGTTATATAGAGCACCTGTGATAACCAGGCTATCTGTATTTTACCAACAATCAAGCCAACAGCCTGGAGCATACTGTACAATAGCCATCGTTCCAACTGTACCGACACGAACACAAAGTTCGACATTGATTCGCTGAGATTTGTTCCCGAGCGCATGGAGCTGGCAAGTCTTGAGATTTGTCCGCTTTCTAGGGTAAACGGGCTAATGACAATTTGTAGCCAGAGTATACTGTCCCGGCTTCTTTGCTGTCACCGCAGCCGGGACCTCCTTCATGCGAAACCCACGCTTCGAGTGAACCGTTGAATGGATTCGACGAACCCAATGTTCATGACAGATCGCGGGGCAAAAGAAAGAGAACAAATGATGGATCCACTTCGTTGAAGTCTAACTCAGGACGTGTCGGACTCGTATGTCTCTGTATTTCTTTCACCTGTCAATAGAGGCTAATCAAGTTTACCTTGCAGCCGCAGTACTCAGTCCCTGAAGCCTTACGCCCATTACCACCTGCATATCCTTCGCGCGGAAATGTCGCCTATCAAGCGCCACAGAGTGAAATCGTGGAACCCAACCGTTACGAGAACCCTGCCGCGATTCCACACCCAGAGCATAGCATATCAGTGCATACAAGATCAGAATCAGGGCATTTCGCTACTAGTGCTCATGGCGAGGCGCAAAATCACCCTCACTTCTCACCTTCGACGAATCCCAAACAATCAGAGGAGCTGTTGCACACTATGAGGCCGACAACTCGATCGTTAGACAATAGATCAGACCTAGCATTCCAGACAACAGCGAACGATCTTGGCATGAAGAATGACGGCTTCTTAGGTGAGTGGATGGCGATTGATCGCAGAGATGTCCCTTCTGATGGATTAGGAATGTCAAACGACATGTTCTTTCCAACTCCGGTCATGACAGAGGTATGGGGAGAAGAGTCAACTTCAAATTTATCGTGGAACTCAGTTCAGGGGCCGCCAAATTCTCTATCGGATAGACCTACGGCTCTGGTTGAGCCAGGTGAAGCAGTAAGTGGATTCGCGCCTGCAGGTGGAAGGCGCGAACTCACGTCAGAGAAGAGAATGCCAGAAACGCATAATGCCGTCGACGCGGCCATGCCCCTTCCAAAGACAACCTCTCAGCTTGGACCATCCGCTATGACTGGAGAACGTCTAGTGCATATTCTCAAGGCTGTTGCTGCAGCTGGCTTTGACAGTCTGGACGACGCCGTTCTTGCCTACTATACGGACACTTTGAAGGGCGAGGATCAGCTTCGGCAGCAGCAGAGACTAAGTCGCATTCGACGACTGCCTGTTCTCTTAAAGGAACTCCATCTCGCAGCGCAAGACTGGGGCCCATGGCAGCGGAGAGGGTTCCATGAGCAAATAATCAAAACTACGGAAGATATCATCGTTACGGAGCTTCAAGAACACCTTTCCACAAGTCGATCCGATCATTGCAAGTCGAATTGCAGCACTGATCAGCGATGTCAAGCCTGCAAGCAAATGGCAATGGATGAAGCAGATATTGAGGCTGAGGTCAGTGCAAGCAGTGATGCCGTTCATGATAGAAATTCTCAACAAAATCTAACGATTTGCGTAGATTCCCAACACATGGATCTTGCTGACCTCGCTCTCTTCCAAATTCGATGCTATCAGTTCAAAAAATGGGAACACTGATGTGCCCAAGTTGGTGAGGAGGTTTCTTTCAGCTGGAACTGATTCAGATGCTTAAGATGTAGAACGACAGGAGTTCGGGACTCCGCATGTAGTCAAGATCATACGTATACTAAAAGCAGAAGCTTCGTTCGCAGCAGTCAGATGGCGCGTGCTTATTGCGATCGACCCACACAATACCCAAAGCACCATCTCAGCAATGCTTCCACTATCTTCTGGCTTGGCTTGACTAGTCAGTCACTTTCATTGATAGGAAGTATTACCATCTCTCTTTGGCCCTGTTATTAAAACGTCAGCGCGCGTGGGTCCTGATAGGTACTCTGCATTTCTCAGTCATCTGTTCGCCGCTCATCGGTCTTCAAGCCTTCTTTAGGTTTCAGATTAGGACTCCTTCAAGACCTGAGTCTCTATTCTTCTCTATCATGCCTAATACTTACACATCTCACTCGCCATGGGGAGTGCGGCTCGCAATTTACAACTCTCTAACTTTCTGAGCAGCCTCGTTTTAGTCTTGGTCCTGGCCTCAGGCTGAGCAGATGACTATTTCGCTTGATGAATGACTTCAAGCATCTTTGGACCCGCTTTTTCTATGCGCTCACTTGCAGAATGGCCATGCTAAAAAGATCTCTCATGATGATATGACTGGCCCAATCAATATATCCATGCCTAATTAGACCACGATTTCTTTAGCCTCGATCCCATGAACAGCGATGCGGACGCTCAAGGTATCTCCCTCCTCAACTCACCACATGCTTCTGGCGTCTTGAGCCACTCTCTTACCCAGTCGAAGCTGATACTAATTCTTTCCAGGTAGATTGACCATATGTGCAGTCAATGTTCGAGTAACAAGTGCAAGAATTATGTCAAGGTGTGCAAAGCTATTACGGTATGGAAGTGAACGGGAAGTGGGAGGTTGATGGGGCGAAACGTAAACATTGCGGGGTTCGAGCATGGGTTCGACGACGAAGCGAAGTTATATTATTCAGGACGAGGTGTTGTAATTGAGGGAAAATGTCTTCTAAGACAGACAGATTTTGTATAAAAGTCAAAGAGCTTTTACACATATACCCGCATGTCGTTCTAATAGCAAGCGGTTCAGACCTTGTACGACGGTTCACGTTGTATTCATAATCGCTTTTCTTCACGATGGAAACCTCCGAAAACCCTGCATGAGTTCCTGCCCTTGCAGCAACGGCCTTACAAAAATTGCCGTGAACGCCACTCGCAGCCAAGTCGGTATGCACGTTGATGTGATCCGCACCCTGTCGGCTGGCGCAATTGCGCCTCGCGGCGGGCCAAGAGCTACCAATTTCTCACCTAGTGCTTACAATAGCGAACTCACATCCGAGAAGCTCTTATGCGTCGTGTTCGCGACTGTGACCTACAGCTTCTGCTGGGACAAGTACAAACCAAGACACACTTCTCAAGGACCGCTGCGCACGGCGATACGTTTCTCCAAGCGTAGATTGGGCTTTAGCGCACATACAGCAAGGTATCGTTTATATCCACGGGACGTAAGTGTTACACAAGGTTGCTTATACTTCTTTAGACTTGAATACTATGAAATTAGTTAGGACAATTCGACGATTGGCTATCTCTTTCCCGGCTTCGCCCGATTTTTCGTCCCCTATTGCCTCACACTCAAACCAGAAGCCGCTTCTTACAACTTGTCCTCCTTTCTTCCTGGCGTTTTACCTGGTCAGGCAACCATGCAACAAGTTCTACGATGGTACTTTGAGTATTCGGGTTATGACTTAAGCTTCAAGTTTAGATACGGCTTTGCCTTCAATATTTTCAAAATCACTGTCATATGTCAAGGCATCGCTGCTAGGTTAGCATTGGATCAGGGCAAAAGCACGCAGGCAAGAGTATATGGAACTACGAGGAATAACTTGGCCGAGTTGGTGTGGGAGCTGATGCAGGAAGCTACGAGTGAAGATTTGCAGTGTGGCAAGAAAGCGCGGATTGCTGACAATATGACTGAGGGAGTTAAGGCAAGGCTATAGATGAAGACACGATTTGGTCCTTCACAGTCAAACGACTTGAGAACAGAGTTGTTTTTCCTTTCCCTTCCATTTTACGCATTTTCACCCAGCGCATGGCAACCAAATCTTGAGCTATATGCGAGTTATACAGTAGTTTCACATAGAAACAAAGTACTTAACAACGTTCTCGTTTTTGAACTAATATGATTTAGCTAGTATTAGAGCTAACTAACAAGAGCTATTGATCTGAAAAGCTAAGATATAGGAGATTAGCTAAACATCTCTACTGTGCCGTTGCACAGGATTGTGAGCAAACCTGTGCCACTTCCCTGCTGACTCAGCTACACTGTAAGAGCTACCTACTGAGCATTGGATGGAGAATATCGACCGTTCAACCATATCCCACACGTGATAGTTATATCCTTTGTTCTGATTCAGGTCAGATAGAATACGAATATTCTGATGCGTTTCTTCCATCTTTGATAACCGTAGCTGGGGTACAGTGGTGGATTTGCTTTTCCATAGTAGATATCGTGGTCTCGCACATTCTACATCTGTACACTACTTTCCACTTAGTCAGCAGATGAAAGACTGACAATCTAGCTAAAATTAGAGAATAGAAAAAGTGGAAATACACTAGTAAATTTCTTTCGCTCTCTGATGTCTGCTTCGGGTGTAGTCGCTGCTTTTTACCCGTAGCATTCGGCCAGTGAAGATGGACGTTTGCTCCGTGTCGGTCAAAGAGCACGAAAGTATTACTTCCTTCGTGGCGCCATCACCCTCTGGTTCTACTGAGTCAGTAAATTGGGTGTTTATCATGATAGTCTCAGCACCTTACGTTAGAGCTCTGGCCGAAGCTCGACCCGTGACAATACTGCCACTCGCGACCACATGGATGGGTGATGAGTCTAGTAGTACTTTCGATCTCTCGCTAGCAATGCCCGACCAGGCTCATGGTCAGAATTCCGACGCCGTGAAGTCTTTCGATAACCTTCCTGGAAGAATGTCCAAGTGTGCTGATCATCAACTTGGGACGAGCCTGCACAACAACATCTATGAGTTCGGTCTCGTTCACGCCCAATTTATCCGGTTTGGCGTGGATCTTAGGATTTAGCGAGAGAATTACACCAAATGGTACACTAGGATGTGAAAGATGGGACTTCATCTGAAACAGCGAATTCTGAAGATGCCCCGGTGTGCAGCCTATACCTCCGACAACGCCGAGGCCTCCGACATTGAAGACATGGGCTGCCAGAAGACCCACTGATATGCCAGCCATGCTGGCGAGAACGGTAGGGTGTTTGATTTCTAGGAGGGTCGTCAAAGGGGTCACTATAGCACCCATCATCTCCATTATGAAGTGGAAAGTTTTTGCAGTTGAGGTTTTCGAGGTGTGTTCAGGGTCCAGTGGGAGGGTAGTCGCCAGTTTTCAGCTGTATCAGTAATCCAATTAGTAGTTTCTTGGTTGTAGGATTGCATAAGAAGTCTGAGCTGTTGCATACGAAGAGTCTCAGTGTCGGCTTCGTGTATTGTGGTCTCTCGCATCATCGGATTTTTCATCTTATACTCAACATCAACCGCATAATCTCTCAACAACTATATGTCTACCCATGTGTATCACCACGAGCACTGTTCGCACCGTTTATGAACCGGCTGGCTGCAGCATCATCTTAGCGTGGGCTGTCTTGCACTACCCAGGCATAACATCTACGTAGCACTTGAACAACAGTGCGGTTATTGCATTATCTATCTGACCTAGGACGCCCGAGGTTCCAGTTCGAGTTGAAAAGCTAGATAATTATTCATGTGTATGACATAAGCTGCTCATTACAATACATACTGCTCCAGGGTGCTATTTGATATCTCCAAAAATCTCGATTGCAACGTTCTAGAAAATGATTAGTGCAAGCAAGTAACAGACTCAAATTTAGCAATAACTGCGCAGCCTGACTAGCCAGTGAATCAAGCATCCGCCGCAATGAATTATTCGTACGCTTTACATAGATGCCAACTTGGCCAGGATTCTTGTTTGATGAGGTCTTCGTTAACAATGTGTAGAGTCTCTCACCAAATTCTCGGGTTATTGAGTGCTACTAATGTTTCAGTTTTAGCTTAGCCAAGCGATGAGTCATTGTTGTGATGATAACTCAAGTATTGTAATAAGTCTCCATTGGGAAGCCACTCTTTTACCGAGATATCTCCGAATTATGTACAGCCACGCGTCAAAAGTTTCGCTTCGCTAGCTCCCCCACCACCCTACCACTAATAATAATTAATATTTTAAATGCCCACTACTAATTCTATAGCGCATTAATTTAGCTATAAGGTATTCTAAAATATTTAGCGTAGCCTAAATATAATAATATAGCAGCAAAATATCGCTATAGGGATGCTAGGTAGTAGTTATACTATAGCTAAAGTTGCTACTGCCTTTTACTATAATCTCTCTACTATCCGCTGTCTCTACTAAAAGTACTTTACTACTATAATAACTATAGATAAACCTCGTAGTAGCTATCTTATAATACTATTAAGGTATTAGAAGAAGCTAATCTATCGCGTAGTACGTTAAGCGCCTAAAATAGAGTATAAAGACTTTATTAAAGCTATAACTATAGTATAGCCTAATAAAACACTTTTACGCTTACCTAGTAAGTCTATACTTTATTATATACTCTATAAGCTTAATATAGTTAAATATTACTATAAAAACGCTTAAAGCTAATACTATAATATACTTATAAGCGCCTATAGTTTACTAGACGTTATTATAACTTTCTTTAGCGTTACTATATAGTTAAGTTATTAAATAAGTACTTAATTTAGAAGAGTTTTTACTAAGAATAAAAGTAGTACTTTAGATATCTAGAAGAAAAACAGAAAGCCTATATAGTTACGTAAGTAACTATAGGTAAAATTAAATTATAGATAGTGTAGGGGGCTATCTAGTTAGATAAACGTAGGCGTAGTTAGCGTAGTCTACTAGTAATAATAGAAAAGGATACTAATACTACTAGTAGTAGCTATACTAGCTAAAGTTACATTTAAGTCCTTTATAAAGGTCTTCTACCTTTATATAGGACTTCTTAACTATTTATGTAGGATAACGCGCGCATACACACCTCTAGAGTCGTCTAGACTTTCCTTGCTAAATGTAAGGGGCTGCGCTCTAGGGAGCAATCGCGAGGTATACAAGAGGTTGTATTCAATAAGGAGTTATCTACTCTACTTGCGTGATATTTATTTACTTATCAGAGAAAGGTTATACTAAAGTATCTGAGCGCGTTGTCTAAGCGCTGCTCAGGCGGTAAGCAGAATCCAAACGTAGTTTAGATGGCGCGCGCGTAGCTTGAACCAAGATTCCATCAAGGAGCTATCTAAAGGGCGTTCAACCTATTACACTAAACACTAGATTACGACACTTGACTAGCTAGCGTACTTACTAGATCTTAACCCTATTAAGCACCTCTAGTAGCTACTAAAACGACGCATAAACAAATTCTACCTATAATATAATAATTACAGCTAAACTAAGGAATAGTAGAATAGCTTTTATTACGCTCTAAAAGACTGCTAGTAGAGGATACTATATAGATAGATAGAAGGCCTAATTACGTTAATGCCGCGTCGCCTTGCGGCTTATAGAGCTGCGCGTGGGTAGCAAATAAAGTACTAGTACTTAAGAGAATATTATATATCTTAAACTTAAATTCTATATAGTTTTAGTAGAGTTATTACCTATTTTATTATAGCTAATTAGTTTTAGTGATAGTGTTGTTTTGCTTGGCGTGCGAAACTTTTGATCTAGTACTGTAATTACACACGCCGTGAAAGGATGAGAGAAATCGTTGTGCATGTTACTCTAGGTACAACGAGCCTGATAATGTGCCACGTGCCATTCCAAGTGTAAAGGCTCCTATCCAACGAATCCAGATCGGGTTTGGACAGAAAGACGCTACAAGCGTGGACACGCAAGGCGGTGAATATGTTTCTAAAGCTCGCAACATGGTAAAAAAAGCTGATTCTTCACATGTTTGATTGCGCTGAGACCTATCGATTGCCCAAAAACCAAGCCATCAAGGACGTGGAAAGAGATGGAACAAACGCATCGCAAGACTGAGAATGATTGCGGCCGAGGAAATTTTGATGCGCCATATCTAGATCGCCACTCTAAGGGAAAAGTCAGCCTACCATACATCAACCGCCCTATCAATGGAGAAGCGACTTTGAATCGAGCCGAGGAGACCAATGACCTTATTCTCTCTGTCAAAGAGCTGGTAATCCCCTTCATTCGGGATGCAGATGAGGCGTCTGCGTTGAAAGTAACAGGCCAGCTCTCTGCCGGCTCATCGAGAAGCGCACTAGTTGACGTGATGAGTCCAAGCAGACTCATCGAAAAGCTCAAATTTTCGTTGCCAGACGGGGAAGGACTGGGCAAAGATGGCTTGCTTGAAACAATGCAACGTATCCTGGACTGCAGCGTCAATACTTGGGACCAAGGCTTTCTGGACAAACTGACATCGAGTACCAATGCAGTAGGCGTTGTGACTGAGCTCCTGCTCGCAGTGCTCAACACCAATGTCCACGTATACCATGTCTCCCCTGCCTTGACTCAAATTGAAAAAGTCACGGCGCGCGCACTGGCTTCTAGATTTGGTTTTGACGGGCCTTACGCAGGAGGAATCACTTGTCCCGGTGGAAGCGCATCTAACATGACCGCGTTGGTCATCGCTCGGGGTGCGCTCTACCCGGACACCAAGGCATCTGGAAATTTATCCCACAGCTTCGCTATCTTCACTAGTGAGCATGGTCACTACTCAATACAGAAGTCGGCTGTAATTTGCGGAATGGGAACGGATAGCGTCGTACCAGTCTCAAGTGATCGTTGGGGCTGTATGAATCCTGCCGCCCTTCGAAATTCTATACTTCGGGCGAAAGAACAGGGCAGAACGCCCCTTTTTGTGAACGCTACCGCTGGAACGACAGTGTATGGCGCATACGATCCTCTTCTGCCTATTGGCGACATCTGCAGGGAGTTTGGTCTCTGGTTCCACGTCGATGGCTCTTTTGGGGGCTCTGCGATTTGGTCGACTGGTCAGAAGCACAAACTAAATGGCAGCCACCTCGCCAACTCGTTAACGGTCAACCCCCACAAGATGCTAAATGTGCCAATGACTTGCTCATTCCTGCTCACCAACGACACTCGGGTCTTCCACAAAGCCAACACACTACCTGCGGATTACCTCTTCCACGGGTTCGACGACCAACCCGATGAAGTCTGGGACATGGCAGACCTGACACTCCAATGCGGTCGACGCGCCGATAGTCTCAAGCTAGCACTGTCTTGGGTTCATTATGGCGGGATGGGTTTCGAACGCTGGGTCGACCACGCTTTCGCAATGGCTGCCCACATGACAAGTCTTCTAGCTGCGCGGCCTGATTTTCGCCTGGTATCGCCTAATCCACCTCCTTGCCTGCAGGTTTGCTTCTACTACGTTGCGAGAGGCAGAGAATGTACACTTCCAGCGCGCAACAGCGAAGTCACGGTCGCTATTGTGAAGAAGCTTCTGACACGGGGCTTTATGGTAGACTATGCACCTGGAGACTGTGGTCTTATGTTCCGAGTAGTACTAGGGACACAGACTCTGTTGAGTACGGTAGAGGGTTTGATAAAAGCACTGGAGGAATCTGACCGCGAGGTTGTCCCTAAGTGATGATCAGTTGGTCTTCTAAGTATTCTTACTATAAAGATAGAACTCTTGCTATACATATTTTCTAGATGGTATGATAAGATAGTAGTGGTGCCACTTTGATAATATTGATGTTTGTTGTGTGTACCTCTAGTCTCGGCCGTGATTCTTTTGCTGTTTCAGCGCGCCAAGCTAATTGGTCCCTGCTCGATTGTACAGATCCAACCTCACTGTTTACGTAGCCTGTTCTAGCTGACTAGTCTAGTTATCCTCTACCGAGCTGCCCGGCTGTTCGAGCCACACACTAAAACAACACCACCAATAAGGGCTCAATTGAGGTTGCACCTGCAGCAACACAGTAGGGTGACAAAAAATGTGATGAAAAAAGCTATAGTTTTTGAGGTAGTATATTGTTACACGGGATTGGTTGCTCATACTTCTCTAGACTCGGTCCGGGTTAGGGCGGGTGAGTATTATGTTAGCGTTCACGAGGTTTGTCTAGCGGTTATAATGGAACCTATCTATACTCTACACCTCTTGCTTTATAGTTCTACCATCACTGTCCCGCCTTGCTATTACTAACATAGTCTTCTTGTAATTGCTTCAATCACATATAACGTGCGCCACCAGTCATCCGGCCACCCCACCAAACCTGTCGCGACTGTCTGCGCAATTGATTCACAACAACGCAATAGAATGAGATAAAATTAAGAGATATAATTCATCATCTAGTTCTGCATTAAGTCTGAGTATGTTCTTCAATGTGATACTTCGTGCACGTTGGCGGCGCGCGCTCACGTCGCTCACCAGCCTGGCTCTAGTTAGCCTCTATGACCACCCTTTCTGCCTCTCTAGCTATCTGCCGAGCTTGGGAGACCTAGAGCACTCTACTAGAAGCAACATATCGGCGCTGTTGGTCTTAGTTCTGTTGTTGACGCTCTATACCTTTACGTAGCTTCTTATTCTCTTCAGCAAGTATTATTACTAATTCTATTATAAGCTAAGCGCTTTTAGCAAGCTAGCGTATCGCAACGCTTGTTAGGCTCTCTAGCTGCTAGTGTAGTCGCTCTTAGAGATAGCGTACCTGCTGCTAAAGCTGCTCTACTATATGCGGTATCTCTGTCTATGCTACTACCTGTTCTACACTATTATTATCAGTGGTTGTCTATAGTGAAGACGGCGTTCTGGCCACTGTGAGTGATAATAGAACGCGATCTAGTGTCAGAATATGGGTATATTCCAGGTGGTTAGCAGAATCCGGGTGTGGTGCCTAGCACCCGGATTCTGTGATTAGTCAGCGTGCACGATCCACCGCGATCAACCAAGTGAGATCAGCGTGGATCAGATCAGACAGGAGCATAAAACAATCACGATCAATAAATAATCACAGTTATTTATCACAGTTGAATCCCCGTCTTTAAATTCCATCACAATCTGACAATTATAGTATAGCTCCATAATCTTATAACTAACGTGTTTCACCACCGAGCGGCGCACCCCACCGAGCGGCGCAGTCTCCCCACCAAAACAACGTCGCAACAATAACGCGTGATGTCTCAACAACCACAGCCTTGTAGAAGCTATACTGAAGCTGATATTCAACTAGTAGTTACTAGGCTTAGTAGAAATTAAATTTAAAGTATTCGACGCGCTGAAAAAGTCTACAATATACTACAAACAACAATACGCCGACGACGCGATGGAAAGCACTCTCGACGCGACTGCGAGCCTAACTGTAAGCGCCTAACAAAACTAGAAGAGGAGGTTATTACTAGGCGTGTAATAGTCAAGGCTGAGCGAGGACTACCCTATGGGAGAGACGACGTGCGAGATATGGCCAACAGACTACTCCGAGAGCGTGGTAGAGAGGAGGTTGGCAAGAATTAGGTTGATAGGTTCGTCCAGCGTAATCCTAAGCTGCGTACGCGCCGCAGCCGTCCATATAATCGTCAGCGAGCTGCCTGCGAAGATCCAGCGCTTATTAAGGGCTAGTTCGAGCTAGTTTAGAATACGAAGGCGAAGTATAGTATCGTGGACGAAGATATCTATAACTTTAATAAGACTAGCTTTATTATAGGCAAGATTTTATCACAGTCAGTTATCACGGGCTTAGACAAACTAGGAAGAACAAAGAAGATCTAGCCAGGCAATCGTAAGTGGGTTACGCTAATACAGGGCGTTAGCGCAACAGGCAAGCGTATCCCAGCGTTTCTTATCTGCGCAGGCAAGGTTCTAATCTCTACCTAGTTCACGGAGGATCTACTACGCGACTAGGTAATCCAAGTTAGTCCTACAGGCTAAACCAACAACGATCTAGCGCTTAACTAGCTTCGTCACTTCGATTCCTATGCGCGCCCTACAGAGACGTATAGACTGCTCATTATTAACGGCCATGAGAGCCACTGCTCGGTAGCTTTCCGAGATCTCTGCGAAGAGAAGAAGATAATCCTCCTCTATATGCCTCCCCACTCGTCGCACCTCTTATAGCCTCTTAATATAGGCTGCTTCTCGCCGTTAAAGCGCGCGTATGGTAATGCTATCTTAGTCTTGGCACGCAATTGTTACACGGGGGTTCGCTATACTCACCTAGTCTTAGTCCGGGTTAGGGCGAGACTTGTATAAAGTATTCCGTGCGATTGTTTTCTAGCGATTCGTAGTGGAAAAGAGTTATAGGAGTTTAACTGATAGTAAAAGTAACAATCAATTCTATATAAAATAGAATAACTAACGTCTAGGATAGGTGAGTGACCAAGATGGGCGAGTGACTAAAAATGCCAAGACCCCACTAACTTTGACTATTACATAACTATTACACGCGATAGCTTAACAAAATAACGTGCAAAAGCCTTTAAAAGAATCCTAAATATAGCTTGTAGTGCTAGCTATCTAACGTAACGCGACACTTAATATACTACGAGCTATAGCGATCTATAACGTGTCTAAAAGTACACTAAGATAAAGACTCGTAGGAAAGCTCTCTTAATAAGATTGTACGCCTAAATTAATAAGGCTTCTTATAATAGAAGAGGAGACGATTATTAACTATATACTAGACCTTAATTATTAAGGATTTCTACTGCGCCTCTCTATAGTTAAAGATCTAGCTAATTCTTTACTAGCTGCTTATAACTGCGAGCCTATTAGCTAGACCTAGGCTAAGACCTTTGTAAAGCGTTAACTAGAGCTTTAAATAAAGCTTAATTAAAAGTATAACTATAAGAGAGCCCTCTGTAAGAATCCTAAGCTTATATAAGGCTAGTTCCGCCTAGTATAGAATACTAAAGCTAAGTATAGTATCTAGAATAATAATATATATAACTTTAATAAGACGGGCTTTATAATAGGCATGTATAACGCGTTAGTAGTAGTTATAGCCTCTAAGCGTTAATTAAAGCTAAAGTCTTTATAGTAGGGCAACTAGGAGTAGGTTACTAGCGTGGTTTGTGTTAGCGCAGCTGGCTTTGCGATCCCACCCTTCATTATCTTTTAAGGCAAGCACCACCTCTCTGCCTAGTATAAGGAAGAGAGCCTACCTTAGAATTAGCTTATTAGGGTCTCTAAGAACGGCTAGACAATAAATAAGCTTAGCCTAAAGTAGTTAAAGCACTTTAATAGGCATACAAAAGAGCGTACTATTAGCGCTTATTATCTACTTATTCTTAATAGTTATAAGAGCTACGACTCGCTTAAGTTCTAGCAATACTATAAGAAGGCAAAGATTATTACTCTCTATATGCCTCCTTACTCCTCTTACCTACTATAGCTACTTAATATAGGTTATTTCTCGCCTTTAAAAAGGGCGTATAGGCGCTAAGCTAAGAATATAATTGTTACGAACCTAAGAAGAGGGAATTCGCAGAAGTTAAGGAAAGAAGCCTCAAACCCCAATTCCTCAAGACCCCAATACAGGCCACCCTATGTCAACCAATGACGTGTGTTCCACATGGCTTGGCGGAACGCCACCATGGAACAAGTCACGTGTGTTCCACGAAGTACCACACGTTCCACAAAGTACCACGCGTGGAACAATGCGAAACATTGCGGAACAATGTGAACCACAAGTATATAGCAATAGGCAATGGGCCCTTATGGCTCATTGTGTTCAACTTCAGATATTCAATCAAGCAGTTACCTTACAGCCACTCTTCAGTAACGCACTTCTGATTAGTGACTACTCGTTCACAGCACCCTGCCTCTCATCCGCGAAAACCAACCGCTTGACCTGTCCTAGCTACTTAGGTAGTTATCCCAGGATCTTATCACTACCTTACTAACTTTAATTACCTTTAAAGCTACGCAACGCAATAACATAATAAGGTAGAATAAAGCGATTAATATAGTAGATTAAATAGTATCTATAGTATCTTTTTTACACGTCCGTAAGTTGTGCCTAGTCTCCCTACACCTCCTACAGCGCGCAATAGCCTGGCGACTAAGGCCTAATCACTCACTACCTTAACGCTATTCACGCTTAATCTGCTAGTTAGCCTCCTTTTAAGCTAGTATATCCTCTCCCTCTCCCTTTATTAAGGTCTTACGCTTCTATATCTACTTCTTTTTACGCTGCCTACGCTTAGTTACTGCCTTATTAGCTCTCTTAAGGCAGGTAATCTAATTGCGTATAAGCTTAGCTAAGAATATTATTACCTTAGCCCTCTTTTTAAGCTAGTTAATTACCTTAATAATTAAAGCTAGTAATAAGCTCTTATACTACTATATATAATTACATATTAATATTAATTAAGCCTTAAGCTTATATATATTACTTAGTGTATAAGCCTCCTAAGAAGGCTCTATAAGAGCAGCTAGTAGAGTAAGTATATATAGCTACACGTTAATCTTTAATAGAATAGCGTCTAGCTAGAGAGAGGCTAGGCCTGCGCCTTAAAAAGCTAAGTAGATATTAGCTAAGGTAAATAATTAATTAAAGGCTACCTTAAAAGCTAGTAGGAATTTAAGCTTAGTAATATAGTTAATATTATAGCGTATTAGAGCCTTAATTTTATAGCTATACGCGCGCTTTATAGGCGAGAAGTAGCCTATATTAAGAGGCTATAGTAAGTAAGATAAGTAAGCTAGTATATAGAGCGTATAGATATTACTCTCCTTATAAAGCTCTTAAAACTTAAGAGACTAGTAGCTCTTATAGCTATTAAGGATAAGTAGGCGGCGTACTCTAACTACCTTACTCTTAGTATACTTAATAAAGTGCTTTAGCTACTTAACTTCTATCTTATTAGTTATTTAGCTATTATCGCTAACTATAATAGTCTAGTCGCGTAGGATATCCTCCTTATACTAGGCTAATAGGCAATACTTACTAGTAAAGATAAGAAATAGTAAGATTATCTAGCTAGTAGTGTTAATTATAGTAATTACTATTACCTACTCGCAGTTACTAGGCTAGATAGTCTTTAGCCTACCTCTTCTCTCTAACTCTATAATAACTAGCTAAGTCTAGATCTGTCACGGTAGCAGGCAGGCGGATAGGGGAATAGGCACAGGCACGGATTCTATTGCTACAGACTCTCAGACAGGGCTCCCTCGCTACAGCTAGCAAAGGGTTGTTTGATAAGACGTAGCTCGAAGAGCTACACAGGAACAGGTGTTGCGGAGGTTTTGCAGACTTAGGACGCTT